>VDFB02000003.1:651604223-651647653 GCA_007258455.2 Sequoia sempervirens
GTACTTACATAGATGAAAATTGGGCTATTTGTGTGGAAGATAGGAAAAGTACAAACTATGGTTTTGTTGTTGGATATTTCTGATTTGTGGTTTTCATTGATGTCAAGACTATTGGCATTAAAGTCTTCAAGGTTGTATATGTCGAGGATATTTACAAAAGTGTAATAAAATAAGTTCCAAGTTGTATGTGGTGCAGTGAAGTTCAACATGGTGGCTAGCTCAGTATATTGATGATAAGAGGTTGTGGATTAAACGGTTTGTTGAAAAGTATATCTAGCTTCTTCACATGAATTTTCAAAGGTTTGCATGAAGATTTGATTGAGTTATGAGTATTTGTGTTATGACAGTTGTTATGTTGCTTTAGTTGGCGTTCCTCAAAGAAGATGATGTGATTCTAGTAATTTGATTTGTTGTAGATGATTCTATGGTGATTCATGATGCTTGTGGATGTTTCTAGATCATGCTCTATCTATGTTGCTAGTCTGCATTGATTGTTTTGTTTGCAATTGGTGATTTCCTTTGTGAGTTCTTGTTTTTCATGATCATGGTTGACAAGGTGATTATAGCGTGTTGCAGATCTTCAAGCCATAATTGTTTAAGGTGTTTCTTGTTTGAGACATGTTGTTTTGGGTCCTTACTATGTTTTAGCAAACATTGTTTGGTGCGCATTGATAATTGTTTATTGATTTTGGGCCAATAGTTTGTACACATTTTATATTTTGTTTGGCCAACATATAGTTGATGTTATCCTTAGCTGTGGATATATATGATTTATTGTTTATACCATTTCAAGGTAGTGGTGTGTGATGTATGCTGAGTGTTGTGTGTGAATAATGTTCTAATCTTTCAAAGGAAGAAGTAAAGTGTGAAGAAGAGTGAGAAGAAGAAAGTGTTTATGTGCTTAACTAGAACTGTAATTAGTCATTAGAAGATGCTATCTTCTTAGTTCAAAATATTTTGTATGTAATATGGATGTGACTGTAAGATAGCGAGTATTATTTTGGGAAGTGAGCATTTTGTATTTGAGAAGTGAGCTCTAGGCAGTGTGGTTGAATGCATGTGCATTCCCCATTTATAATTATTTTATACTTTTAACAAAGTATAATCTTGTGGATTAACCTCCACTATGGTTTTTCCCCTAATAGGGTTTCCACATAAAAATATATTGGCGTTATGTGTGTTCTTAATTTGGTGATTGTTTATGATTCCATGTTTATATATCAGATATGAGAATTAGTTTAATTTGTATAATTTTTGTGACAATTGATTCACCCCCCTCTCAGTTTTCTACCCTTGTGTTTCCAACAATTGGTATCAGAGAAGGTTCCTTGGAAGAAGTTTAATAGCTTGAGGTGATCCAAGATGGTGAAATATAAAAGGATAGTATGAAATTTGATGGAACTAATTATTCTCTGCATTGAAGATTCAAATTTAGTGTCATCTTAGATGCATTGGTGAACCTTACTGGACAATTACAAAGAATAGGTATATCATCCCACATAATGGTCCTTCTACTACAAGTGAAATTAAGGAAGCCAAGTAAAATATCGGGGCCAAGGAAGTATTGTTGAGTGCTCTGACTAATTCCAAGATGACAAATGTAATGGAGCTGAAGACTGCTTATGAGATCTGGAAAAAGTTGGAAACTTTGTATGAAGGTGATACCCATGTGAAGATTGCTAAGCTACAAAGCTTGAAATGGAAATATGAAATGTTGAGAATGGGTGGAGATGAGAACATCACTTCTTTTATGCAAAGAATGAATGAACTTGTGTGTAGTATTAGATGTGTTGGTGGAACATTGGAAGAATTAGAGATTTTTGCTAAAGTGCTCAGATCCTTGTTTGCTACATACAAACAAAAAGCTACTACTATTGAGGAGATATGGACTATGAAAAATGTAACCATAGACACGTTTATTGGCAAGCTTCTTTTGAGTTAAGTGAGTTTGGTGAATCTCTTCCTAAGATATAATATACATTCAAAGCTACTATATCCAGAGAAGATAAGCAAAGATATGATACGAGAGAAAATTATTCTAGAAAAATGTCCAAGTATGAGTAGGAAATGAGAGAGATTGAAGAAGAAGAGAGAAAACTAGATGAGCTTGAAGAACTTATTGTCAAAAGGGAAGCCAGAGGAGAAGGTAAGTATAAAGTGAAATTTCCTATTAAATGTTTTTCCTGTAATAAGATAGGACATTTTGCCTCAAGGTGTCTAGAAAGAGTTCCTAAGCCAAGACCTAACAAGCTTAGATTCCAAATAAAGTGTTATTATGCTGCTAATGAAGGTGTGATAGATGATGAATCTAATAAAGGGAATTTAAGTGAGGATGAATGGGTGTTTATTGCTATCAAGGAAAATGATCCAATACCTACTAAATCTACTAGTTGCACAAAAGTGGAGAAAGCTCTAGCCGCCAAAGTTGAAGAAAAAGATGAATGAGTGATTGACACTGGATGCTCTCATCACATGACATGTGATGAAAGTAAATTTGTGAGCTTTGAAAAGTATGATGGTGGTGTTGTAAGATTTGGTGATGACAGAGTTGGTGTAATCTGTGGTAGAGGATCCATTTCTCTTGATGGTAAGAATAATATTGATGATGTTTTATATGTGGAAGGTTTGAAGCATAATCTCTTAAGTGTTGGAAAAATTGTTGGCAAGGGATACAATATTTAATTCAAGAATGGAAAGTGTAGAATATTGGGGAGTTTTGGAAATGTGATTGCATCTGGTACAAAAATAAAAGGCAATATCTTTCACCTAAGAACTACTAGTAAAAGTTGTTTGATTGCTCAAGTTGATGAAAGTTGGTTGTGGCATAGGAGAATGTGTCATGTAAACTTTGATAATATTAGCAAGATAAGTTCTACTCAGGCAGTGAGAGATCTTCCTAAGTTGATAAAACCTACTAATACTATATGCAAGGAATGTCAATTAGGGGAGCAAACTAGAGTTTCATTTTGAATCAAACAACATTGTTCAAATGAAGTGTTGGAGCTTGTGCATACTGACTTGTGTGGTCCTTGTAGAGTCAGAAGTTTACAAGGATACATGTATTTCATATTACTTATTGATGATTATTCTAGATTGATGTGGTTTACTTTCTTAAGGGAAAAATCTGAAGCTCTAGAGAAATTCAAGATTCTCAAGGCTATGGTTGAGACAAAGATAGGTCTGAAGATTAAATGTCTGAGATTAGATAGAGGTGGTGAATTCACTTCCAGTGATTCTAATTCTTTTTGTGAAGAACATGGGATAAAGAGACAATTATCTGCCCCGCGGACCCCTTAGCAAAATGGAGTTGTGCAAAGGAAGAGCAAGATAATTCAAGAAGTTGCTAGGACTATGATGTTGGAAGGAAATGTTCCACATATCTACTAGAGAGAAGCTATGAATATTGTCATTTACACTCTCAATTGGGTACATGTTAAAGGTGATATCAGTAAGACTCCTTATGAGCTATGGTATGTTCATAAGCCTACTGTTAGATACTTCAAAATATTTTGGAGTAAATGCTATATCAAAAGAGATGAAGATATAGGAAAGTTTGATGCTAAAAGTGATGAAGGAATCTTTCTTGGTTATTCTACTAAAAGTAAAGCCTACCGGTGCTACAACAAGAGATTGAGGAAAGTAATTGAAAGTGCTAATGTCAAGGTTGATGAAGACATAGTTAGACCATCTAAAACCTGTGAATATTATTCAAATGATCAAAATGACAATTTAGATAAAGGAAAGAAAGTTCAGACTCCAAATCAAGTTTAGATCATTCTGGTGAATTAGGAAAATCAGGAGAAAAGAACCGGTGAATTGCATTAGTGAGATCACAAGAGCCTGAATTTCAAGAACATCCTAAGACTCTAAGGTATGTAAGACTAAATCATTTAGAAAATCAGATTATTGGTGATAAGAATAAAGGTTTTTAAACTAGGAGAAGAATTGAAAAATAATACTATTTGATCTCAAAGACTAAGCCTAATAGTTTCAATGAAGCATGCAAAGATGAACATTGGGTGGAAGCAATGAAATAAGAACTATTGCAAATTGAGAAGAATGATACATGGATTCTTGTTCCTAGACCTAAGGAAAAAAATGTAATTGGAACTAAATGGGTCTTTTAGAAAAAGTTGAATGAGCAAGGTGAAGTTGTTAGAAACAAAGCAAGACTTGTGTAAATGATATTCTCAGATGGAAGGAATTGACTTTGAATAAAAAATTTCTCCTGTTGCTAGGATTGAAGCTATGAGACTATTTCTTGCTTATGCTACTTACAAAAACTTCAAGGTTTATCAAATGGATGTCAAGTTAGCATTTCCAAATGGTGAACTAGAAGAAGTGTATATTAAGCAACCTGATGGATTTCAATTGACTGATCAGGGAGATATGGTTTGTCATTTGAAGAAAGCTTTGTATGGACTTAAGCAAGCCCCAAGCGCATGGTATGCCAGATTGGACAAGTATTTGTTAAAGCTTGGATTTAATAAAGGTATTGTTGATAGTAATTCATATTACAAGATTGATCATGATAAATATTTGATTGTTGAAGTCTTTATTGATGATATCTATATAATTAAGGGTTATTTTAGAATTATATTAGATCAATGGAGACCATAAACCCAAAGCAATTACAAAATACAATGGAAGTAAACAAAAGAACGATTATACCATAAAACTGCCAAGACCTCCATGATTCACTTTTGTAACACCTTCTAGCTTGCTGGTTGATGTGTTTCCCTCAGATTCATCATGCGAGCAATCTGCAAATAGATGTCTATGTCCTACACCAAGCTTCGAAGGATTTGAATAAAGTCTAAATACCTAATACCTATGACAATATGAGTGAAATGCCTATGCCTAAATATGCCAAGACTAATTGAAGTAAGATGAAAAATGCTGCAAAGTTTAATGTCTGAAATCCAATGCCTCCTTATGTCTAAAATCTAATGCCTAATACAAAAATGAGAGGAAAATGGCATTTTATAGAAAATTCCATTTTGAACAGACATATGAGATTGAATGTCAATAAGATGTCTTAATCAATGGCCAAAATTGAATGTTGTAGTATGGAATAGGGTTAGGTCAAAATTAGGGCAATGACAAGAAATGAAGGGTTGAGATTGAATTATGAGATCATTCAATCAAGGGATGAAATTGAATGAGATGTCAAGAGATAAGATTTGATGTGGAAGATAAGATTGGCACAGACAAAGAGGTGATAGGAGAAATTAAATACTAAAAAATATTTAATTTAGGTGGCAATGAATAATTAAATAATAAATATATTATTTAATTATAGAGGAATGTGACAAAAGGAATCATTTTGAATTAAATAATAATTTAATTCAAAATTCAAGAGAGTGGACCAAATTAAATAATAAAATGATTTAATTTTAGGTGACCAATGAATAATTAAATAATTAAAGATATTATTTAATTATAGAGGAATGTGATAAAGAATCATTTTGAATTAAATAATGATTTAATTCAAAATTCAAGAGAGTGACAAATTAAATAAATTAAATTTATTTAATTTATTAGAGAAGAGGCCAATGAATAATTAAATAATTAAAATAATTATTTAATTATAGTGGATAGTGGATAAAAATTAAATAAATAAGAATTTATTTAATTTTAGAAAGAAGAGGACTTAATTAGTGACGTAATTAAATAAATAAAATTTATTTAATTAATCAGGAGGAATAAAGATAGAAAATGAATTAATTAAATAATTAAAATTATTTAATTAATAGAAGAATTATGACTTTAAAAAATAATTAAATAATTAAAAATTATTTAATTATGAAGAATGAAAGGGGAAATGATGGAGAATTTAGAAGTTGCAAGCCTATGACATTTTTTAGTGTCTACATTTTTCCCCTCTTTGTCATAATGTAGCATGTCACATTGTGACAAAGAAAATAAGTCCAAAAATATGCCCCAGTGCAAAATAAGGTGAGGAAGAATGACAAGGAGGGTTACGGTATGCCCCCTCGAGAGGAAAGATGGGTTCCAAGAACATGGGTGTGCTCTCAAAATGGACAAGAGGACTAGAATATGAAGGGACAAAGGAATGTTAGTGCAAATGATATGGATGATGAAGATGCAGACTAGATGAAAGAATCCTTCAAAACTTGTAGTAGGACTTTAATATTTATTGCTCTTAATCATCATTGGGCGGTAAAAATGACACAAATGGACAACAAACACCATGATATGACATAGACCAAGGTGTGTAAGGTCATCCACTTGAAAAATAGACAGTCACATACAAGGAATGTCTTTAACTCATACTAAGGGTCATGTTGCTCCAGTATTTTTGTCGAGACAATCCACAAACAGCAGTCAAAGAAAATAAAATAGGCCAAGAGACGTCATCACACCTCTAAATCCTTCATGGGACATCCTTGAGGTAGCTAGTAACATGACCAAAAGACAAGACGGTAAAAATATAAGAAAAAATAGCCAAGACAGTCAAAAGATAAGACAAGATAGACTAGAAAGATTAACATCCATTTAATTTTGTTTGCCAATGTTTGTTTTCCAAAGATTGATTTATTGTCGGTTTGACAGTTTTGACAGTTTAAGAGTTTTGCCAATTTGACAGTGTTGACAGTTTGGTGGGGCCTATTGTCAGGAAGGACACATCTTGAAAAGGCAAAGGAAATTTTGACAAGGTCTAACTCAAAGAAGGACACATCTTGAAGAGGACCAAAGAGTGACGAGACATACATTGTTTTGACTAATATGTTTTGGCAAGTTGACTAATGTTGACTATATGATTGATTGGACTGTGTTGTCTATTTTGACCCATTTTGACGTTGACGTTTCAAATGACTGTCTTGTGTCTAAGTTTGAATATGTCTGACTTATTTGACTACTGTGACGATTGTGACAAATGTCATGATTTTATTTGGACCAACCTAAAAGGACTGACCTAATGTCTCAGAGACTCATTGACTGATGGCCTTGTCTACGTAGCAAATGCACAAACAATGTAGTTCGACAATGACATGGACTGACTGACATGACTAACTTTGACTCCATTTTTAGGATTTTGACATTAATTTGGATGTTTTTGTGTTTTTCTTTAGGACGTTTATGATTTTTAGGTCTTTCTTTAGGACATTTTATGATGTTTTTGGTCTTTTTTTCAGGACATTAATTTGAATATGATTGGACTGTGTTGTCTATTTTGACCCATTTTGACGTTGACGTTTCAAATGACTGTCTTGTGTCTAAGTTTGAATATGTCTGACTTATTTGACTACTGTGACGATTGTGACAAATGTCATGATTTTATTTGGACCAACCTAAAAGGACTGACCTAATGTCTCAGAGACTCATTGACTGATGGCCTTGTCTACGTAGCAAATGCACAAACAATGTAGTTCGACAATGACATGGACTGACTGACATGACTAACTTTGACTCCATTTTTAGGATTTTGACATTAATTTGGATGTTTTTGTGTTTTTCTTTAGGACGTTTATGATTTTTAGGTCTTTCTTTAGGACATTTTATGATGCTTTTGTCTTTTTTTAGGACTTTTAATGATTTTTTTGTCTTTCTTCAGGACATTTTATGATGTTTTTAGGTCTTTTTTTATGACTTTTTATTATTTTTTTGGATTTTGATGTTTAAGAGGATCGTGACAAATGCATATGACTGATACCTACACATGAGAATCCAAGGAAAAATATGATTGTGCCCCTAGTCAAGCTGAATACCAATTGATAGGTGATGACAACATTGTTTGATGTGGGAAGGAAACATCCCAAAACAACATGAGGACAATGATGATAATGTGATGAAAGTATGGCAGTCTACAGCTGGGCCAAGAATGCAATCAAGTAAAATTTTGGATAGTGTGCTTGTATGGATTAGACTCGTTGCATTTGGAATGACTTGGTTAGGACTAGACGGGATGATGATTATCCTTAGACCGTTTGACAAGGGAAAGCCAAGATGAAAGGGTAGGGGGTGGCCTTGGTAAAAGACGTGAGACATGAGACTAAGGGAATTGTCATATGATTTTCAAGGACTATGTTGTATAAGGACAATACGGTTTGTCAGTAGTGACATGACATTTCACGGATAATGTATGACCAAAGGATAGGCATGCCAAAAGTTTTCCCAAAGCATGATTTATGTGTGCCATTTTTATGTCAAGACCAAGGTAAGTGGGAAAAGTGTGTGGAAATGACAGGGCTTAGATGGATGTCAATGTCATGAGGAAGGCATGGGAATATGAGACGACTTGCCTCCAAGTGTAAAAGTTCACGTAGATGATTTATTTTACACATGACGCCTGTTTGTCAGGTTTTCATCATGGTACTTATCTAGGGCGCCTGTTTGCCAGGTTTTCACTGTTGGAAGAAATTTTTCCCTTTACTATTTTCTTGACTTTTTGATTTTTTTGGTGTCACCAAGACACGCCTGTTTGCTAGGTTTTCATCAGGGTGACAATTTTTTGATTTTTGATTTTTTTTTTGTATTTTTGATATTGTGGATAGCTTGGATGCTTTAGATGACCACTACCTATTTTGAATTCACTGACGATGTTAATGTAGAGACTGGTGCCATGATATGCCAATAATGTCCTGTTTGAAGTAGTTGTCTTGTCAGGATCGTAGCGCTTGTATACAACTGATTGATGTCATTGTGATCCTTTATGATACTAGAGTTGGCCTCATCAGAATACACACATCGTGATAGAGTGCCATGAGAGTCCTTGCGGTAAAGAGTTGCTGCCAAGATGTGACAGATTTTTGATGTGGGATCATTGGACTTTAGATGAGATGTAGGGTTATGACGAATGATGGTAGATGTGGAAAGATTGTTTGGACATTTGGATGAATGACTTTTTATTTTCCAAACTTGGGATGGTGGATGATGAATTTTTGAGGGATAGTATTTGGAACCAACACTTTTATATGCCTTGATTGATGACCATTTTGAAGGAGGTGGACATTTGTTGTATTTGAGAGTCCTCTTGTCTTGTGGCTCCACATTGTAATTAAATTTTCCTTTTGACATATTTTCTTTTCTTGATCCACTTTTCTTTGGGATTCATTGTAATTTCATTTGTCCACTTGTCTTTTTGTCTAGTTCAATGGCCTTTGACATTTGATTTTTGACTTTGTAAGACTTTTGTTTTTGTTGGTTCCAAAGGGAAGGTTTATTTATGATGGAATGATGATTCATGGTGTGGGTGGAGGGGGTGTTGGCAGCAATCTTATGACAAGGATTTCTTATGGATTCCATTTTTGTGTTTGTATCTGACAAGGTTGCCCCCAGTATTGAGGAGGTACCACTGACATCGTTTGATTTGCTGTCTAAGGAATAGCCAAGACCTTGATGTCTGTAATTTTCCTGAAGCTGTATTGGTTCTAGAATTCCTTGCTCGTGTATGCCTAGTCCTTTGCCTTGATATTGCATGCTTTGAAAAATTCTATTTGCGATGGGGTATTTTTTGTTTTGAAAGCAAGATGTTAACCCATCATTAGGTATGTGGATATTGTCACTTGTAATATTTTCGTCTGCAAGAAAGCCTACTCTGACAAAGATAGATGACCCTAGTTGATAAAATGTCAGCTTCATTGTCATGTTGGACATATTCCTAACTGATATCTTTGGTCTGATCATGTGACATGTCAGGTTTAGATGATTCTGTTGGTGCTTCCAAGGCAATGTCGAAGCCATCATTATGTTTAGTGTCATAGAGTCCAATGATTTTAGCTATAACTTGATCATATGCAAGCATGTCCTTAGTGGAAGATTCTTGTTCTAGAGGAATATCGTCTATGTGTCCCATGGAGGAAAGTGTCTCATTGTGGGAAGTGTCAATAGTCGAGGCTTGAATAGAGTCACCAAGTGTTTGATCATGAATGGAATAAAGGCCAAGGAGTGGATCATTTTGGATTTCTTGGTCAACGGTAGGGTCTTGGTCAAAAATGGGGTTTTCATGGATTTGGACTTCTTGGACAATGGTAGGGTCTTGGTCAAAGACGGGGTTGTCATGGGTGATGTAATTAAGATTGAAGTCTTTGTCAAGGGTTGGGGTATTTTGGATGTCATGATTGTCATGAAGAACTTCTTGGATGGATTGAAAGATAGGGTCATGGGATGGACTACCTTGTTCTTGACATGAGAGTGATGTTATAAGGTCATGCTTTGGACTTTCATTTTGACATTTATCCTCAAGTCTATTAAATGGGATTTGACTTTGGACTATGATAGAATTTTCATGACTAGATGTGGCTTGTGAGGGGGTGACTTGAAAAGGATTAATGAATGAAGGACTAGGATAGGATGTGGGAACTTGGACTGGACTAGTATGTGAAGGACTAGGATATGACATGGGTACTTGAACTTGGTATGACATGGAGACTTCGAGTGGATTGGTGTGATATGATGTGGGGACTTGACATGAGTTGGTAGATGGTTGATAAGGGACGATATGTGAAGGACTAGCATATGACGTGGAGACTTGGTATGAACTAGTGGATAGTTGGTTTCCCTTGTCAAAGTTGGGATAAGGGTGATAAGTGGACGTTTGTTGTGGGCAAATGTCATGGAGTGACGTTTGGTAGTGAGGGTAGACGGATGGAGGTGGCAAAGTATTTTTGTCAAAGCCTTGTGGTAACTTAGCCCCTTGGTCCAAAAGCATGGCTAAATATCTTTGAGGGTCTTGTAAGACTGAGTTTTCTACAAAGGAGACTATATCAGGATTTTGCATTGCGGCTTCTAAGTCTTCTACATATACTCATCCATTTTTTTCTCTTTGTATGAATGGTTCAAAAATGTTTTGTGATGAAGATGGCATGTTCATGGAAGATTGCATGTTCATGTTGTGAAATGGGTCAAAAAAGGTCAAATGTTTGAATTTGTTGTTTCTAGATGTGTGACCGTTGTGTGGTTTGTTTCAGTATCCAAAAAACACTTGCAAGCACGATATTTTGACTTTAAGCAAGCACACATGAGACAAGTACAATCCTATGGTTATGCCAGGACAATATTCACTAGATTCCACGTGGGTTTCCCCAACCGCATATCAGTAGCGTGTGAATTCAGAAGCTTGGTTGCACAGGCTCCCCCTTACAGTGCACTCTCTTCTTAGGCCAACCAAGCTTCCAACCCCCATGAAACTCCCATGGTAGATTGATCACCTATATTACAAACTACGAAAGTGTGGATGCCTTCACACCGACCAGTGCTGCGCTAGCAAATAGAAGGTTTTTGGCTTACTACACAAAGGTGTTTAGTTCAGGACCCCCGTTCGAGTGGCCATACATGGGGCAAGAGATTAATCACCAATTAGGTGGCACTCCAGCCTGAAGAGGTTAAGCTCAACAGGGTTTATGGGAGTACTACTCTATCTGTATGACACATCCACACTCGTAATCTTAGGTTTTCCCTTAAGATTCACATTTATATACCGGTCGGGGGTAGCTTGGCTTTAGCTCCGTTTCCGGTTTGAGTCACGTTGGGATGATGAAATCCCTAGGCAGGCCCAATTTCTAGAGTTACTAACCATTTCTCTTACACCCAGGATCGCACGAATGCGCAAGGGGAGAGGATACTTCGATATACCAAATCGTGAGGGTAATAACACATAAAAAAGGGTCTAGTTTTCTTATCACCAAGTTTTCACAAGGTGAGAGCATACTCACCTACCATTTTGCAAACATAATCAGAAACTTGCAAACAAAATTCATTTTAGAGCACCAAAGGAAATGTTCCTAAATTAAAAAATGCAAACAAGTGGTTTGAGAGGTAAATCTTCAACAAACGTAGCTGCAAAACGACATGTCAGTAGTTTGAATATATGTCTTTGACTATCGATCTGCAAAAATAGTTAGATGCGTCATTTTTTTTCCACTTGATCCAATGTGTCCTTTGAAGTGTTTATTTTCTGCACATGCACAAAACCAATAACAAACCCTAACAAGATAATGGATCAATACTATTAGAGGGTTAGCTAGTCAAGACAAATCTGACTTTTAGAAACTTTTTTGATAGTAAAATGAAAAATACAGAGAATAAAACATATCTAAAATATCAAAAGGTTTCCAAAAATATAAATAAATCAGAAAAATTTGTTGTTTTGCACATAAAATTATTTTTTTATGAAAAATCATAAAAAAATTATAAAAAATACAAAACAGCTCCAAAAATTCTTATTTTTTTACTGATGTCTTACTATGTCATTCCAAATCTGAAAAATAAATTTTGTGATCATATCTACAATGGTTTGTGAGATACAGGTAAATATGTGTGGAACCCTAATTTTAAAATATCTATTTTTTGACTAATAATTGTACCTCCAAATTTGAAAGATAAAGAATAGAACCCTATTAAAATTTAAAGAGATTTCCAGAAATATAAACCTATCTGAAAAATTCAATAATTTTCTCTCAAAATTAATTTTTCATGAAAAATAGAAAAAAAAATATAAAAAAATCAAACCAGCTCTGAAAACTCTAATTTTTGGAATAGAAGCTCTAGACATTGTCTCCAACCCGCAAAAAACATTTTATGAAAAAATATGTAGCCGTTTGAAAGTTATGGTCGACTCTTTAGAAATTAGGGCTTTATCCACAATGATGTCAAACCTGCAACAAAAATCAAACAAAACCTGCAACAAGAGAATCCAACTCCAAGATTTCTCAAAATGTGTTAAAATATGTCAAGTTCACCAATGTAACTAAGGGTTATTTTAGAATTAGATTAGATAAATGGAGACCATAAACCCAAAGCAATTACAAAATACAATGGAAGTAAACAAAAGAATGATTATACCATAAAACCGTCGAGACTTCCATGATTCACTTTTGTAACACCTTCTAGCTTGCTGGTTGATGTGTTTCCCTCAGATTCATCATGCAAGCAATCTGAAAATAGATGTCTATGTCCTACACCAACCTTCGAAGGATTTGAATAAAGTCTAAATGCATAATGCCTATGACAATATGAGTGAAATGCCTATGCCCAAATATGCCAAGACTAAATGAAGTAAGATGACAAATGCTGCAAAGTTTAATGTCTGAAATCCAATGCCTCCTTATGTCTAAAATCTAATGCCTAATACAAAAATGAGAGGAAAATGGCATTTTATAGAAAATGCCATTTTGAACGGATAGATGAGATACAGAGTGAGATGATAGTTTGTGCATGAAGTTTTCTGATGAGATACAGTGTGAGTTTGAGATGTCTATGATTAGAGAAATAAAATTATTTTTGGAATTACAAATTACTCAGCTAAATAGAGGGATCTTTATATCTCAGTCCAAGTATGTGAAAGAATTGCTAAAGAAGTTTAGTATGGAAGATTCAAAGCCATTTGGTACACCTATGGTGATCGAATGTATGTTAACACAAGATGATGATTCTTCCTAAACAAATCAAACTAGATACAGATCCATGATTGCTAGATTTCTCTATTTGACTCAAACTAGACTTGATATCATGAATGTTGTATGCATTGTTGCAAGATTTCAAGCTGATCCTAAGGAATCTCATGTGACAGATGTGAAGAGGATTTTTAGATACTTGAAGGGGACAATTGATTTTGGCCTATGGTATCCTAGAGAAGATGACCTTACTTTGAGTGCTTTTACTGATGTTGATTGGGTAGGAGATGTGAATGATAGAAAGAGTACTAGTGGTGGTGCATTTTTCTTGGGAAAGAAGTTGATTTCATGGTTAAGTAAGAAGCAAAATGCCATTTCTTTATCTACTACAGAGGAAAAATATATTGTTGCTGCTAACAATTGTACTCAAGTATTGCGGAAACAGATGTTGAAAGATATCAGAGTTGTGTATGATGAACCTATTGCTATATTTTGTGATAATTCAAGTGCAATTAAAAATTCTAAGAATTTGGGGCTACATTCAAAAACCAAGCATTTATCTATCAAGTTTCACTTCTTGAGAGAGAAGGTGAGTGAAAAGGAAGTCAGATTGGAGTATGTGCCCACTAAGGAACAAATTGAAAATATCTTTACCAAGCCCTTGCCAAAGGATACTTTTTAGTATTTTAGAGGGAAGATAGGGGTGATTACCCCTCCTAATCAAAATTAATATGCTTTGAATTGCATCAGTCCATGCATTTCATAGTCATATCTTGTGATCCAAATTGATGTTGTTCTAGCTGCTACTTAGGGGGAGTAGTCAAATGTTCAAAAATGTGGTTCAGAGCTTGTGTGGAGAAAGATAATGTGTATCTTTGTCATTGATTTCAAAGGGGGAGAAGAGTCATGTGAAAAAATATGAAAGAGTTAAGGAGAAAAGATTCAAAATCTAAGGGGGAGAAAGTTCTAAGAGAAAGTTGCATTGATGGTGTTTTTCACATCATGTGTTGCCATCAATTCAAAAGGGGGAGATTGTTGGATATTATTGATTTTTGGTTGTCATTGATGTCAAAACTATTTTCATTAATGTATTTAAGGTTGTATATGTCAAGGATATTGGGAAAAGTGTAAAAAAATAAATTGCAGGTTGTCGGTGGTGTAGTGAAGTTCAACATGTTGGCTAGCTCAATATATTGATGATAAGAGGTTATGGATTAAAGGGTTTGTTGAAAAGTATATCTAGCTTATCCACATGAATTTTTAGAGGTTCACATGAATATTTGACTGAGTTATGAGTATTTGTGTTCTGATAGTTAATTGGTGTTCCTCAAAGAAGATGATGTGATTCTAGTAATTTGATTTGTTGCGGATGCTTCTATGGTGATTCATCATGCTTGTGGATGTTTTTAGATCATGATCTATTTGTGTTATTGGTCCACATTGATTGTTGTGTTCGTGATTGGCGATTTCCTTTGTGAGTTCATGTTTTTCATGATCATGGCCAACAGGGTGATTGTAGTGTGTTGTAGATCTTTGAGGCATAATTGTTTAAGGTGTTTCATGTTTGAGACATGCTGTTTTAGGTACTTATTATGTTTTGTCTGACATTATTTGTTGCGCATTGATAATTGTTTATTGATTTTGGGCCAATAGTTTGTACACATTTTATATTTTATTGGGCCGACATATAGTTGATGTTATCCTTAGTTGCATATATATATGATCATTTTTTTATACCATTTGAAGGAAGTGGTGTGCAATGTATGTTGAGTGTTGTGTGTGAATAATGTTCTAATATTTTGAAGGTAGAAGTAAAATGTGAAGAAGAGTGAGTAGAGAAAAGTGTTTATGTGCTTAACTGGAACTGTAATTAGGAATTAGAAGATGCTATTTTCTAAGTTCAAAATCTTCTAGATGTAATCTGAATGTGACTGTAAAACAGTGAGTCTTCTTTTGGGCAGTAAGCCTTTTGCATTTGAGCAGTGAGCTCTAGGCAGTGTGCTTGAATGCATGTGCGTTCCCCATTTATAATAATTTTAAACTTTTAACAGAGTATAATCTTGTGGATTAACCTCCACCATGGTTTTTCCCCTAACAGGGTTTCCACATAAAGAATATTCATGTTATGTGTGTTCTTGATGTGGTGCTTGTTTATGATTTCATGTTTATATATCAGATCTAAGTATAAGTTTAATTTGTATAATTTTGTGACAAATGATTCACCCCCCTCTCAGTTTTCTACCCTTGTGTTGCCAACAGTTGCATTCTTTCTAGGATGCAGATTGTTATGATGGCTAAGTAAGGAACAAGATTCAGTTTTGTTATCTACTACGAGGGCTAAGTATGTTTCAGCAACATATTGTTGCGCACAAGTATTATGGATGAGAAAAATATTGAAGGGTATCAGAGTGGTGTATGATGAGCCTAGTTCTATCTTTTGTGATAATACAAGTGCAATCAATATTTCAAAGAACCCAATGATGCATTCAAGGACAAAGAATATCTCAATTAGATATCACTTTCTAAGAGAGAAGTTTGTGGACAATGAAGTGAAACTTGAATATGTACCTACAAAGTATCAGATTGCTAACATATTCACTAAGGCTCTTCCTAAGGATACTTTTGAGTATCTTTGGGAGAAGTTGGGGGTCATTAATCCTCCTTATTTGAACTAGATGCATGTGGAGATGCATCAGTCTAGTGTATCTATGGTTTCTTTCTCTATCTAGACTAATGTTGGTGGCCACCTCTTAGGGTAAGTAGGTAGTGACATTGTTGTAGTATGGAGTGAGTGTTGTCATTTTGTAGAGGTTTTAGATTTGGTTGGTGTATACTTATAAGGATGGGTATTCAAAGCTATAAAAAGTATCTTGGTTCAATGTCAAAGGGGGAGAGCAATGCAAAACATTTTATCATTTTCCATTGATGTCAAAGGGGAGAGAGAGTCATGTGAAAAAAGGGTCTATCTATACAAGGGGAGAGTGAAGCATGTGAAAAAGAAAAGTAGAAAAGAGGAGATAGGGAGAGAGATAGGGAGGGAGAATCTTGTAAGGATGAATAAGTGCAGGAATGCTGTATGTTGTCATTGATGGTTTTTCACATTGTATTTTGATCAATAATAATGTGGGAAATTATTGCGAATATGAAGGTGTTGTCATTGATGTCAACACGATTGTGTTGTCATTGGTGTCAATTGTGTAGTGGTTGAAAGAGTTTGTTTCTTTGATTAGTTGCATTATGTTGTTATTATTTAAGCTATTGGTGTTAACCTCTAGTGTTTCTTTGATAAGCTTTTGGTTATGGTTGTGATAGTGGTAAAGATGTTGAGGATATTGAGAAAATTGATAAAAAGAGGAAACATGGTGTTATAGAGGTGTTCTATTTTTTCTCTGCATTTCTTCTATGTTGAAGATCTTCTTGTGTGGTTTGGATATGTTTGATAGAGATTTCTAGAGTTTCTATATCAAAAAAATTGGCCTCTGGATTGATGTATAGAAAGAATTATGTTTACTAATGTGTGAATTGAATTTGTGTTGCTTTTAGAGGTGTGTGGGATAAATTTTCTTGCTCTGCATTTATCTGCAATTATGCATTAGGAATTGTGGTTCTAAAGGTGAGTTTATGGTGTTGATAGATTACCTCATTCAAGTGGGTTTGATGTTTTATGCTTTGAAAGATGGTTTTTAGAGTTACAGTGTTTTGAAAAGTGGTTAGAGTGTACAAGCTCTATACATTCTGAAGATGTGAGTTGGTGTGAAGAATTTATTGAAACTCAAGTGGTTTGTGGATCATTCTAGATTGTATAGAAGCATGTTGTGTGGTTCTCAATTCATCCTTGGATTTGAGGAAGTGTTTACTTCAAAATTTAATGGTGTTTGCATGGGTAACAACAAACCTAGTGTTTACACTATATTCGAAGATGTTTAAATATTGATGAAGGTGTAGTGTGGTGTGTAAGTTTTTATTTGTGTCCTAATTAATTTTTGTATTGGTCCATTTTAATTTGTATCCACCACGGGAATTCTTAGTGCCAACCTATTTTTCAATTTGTAAAGTGTAAAGTGTGTGTAGGAAGCTTGAAGATTCTTTTCAAGTTCTAGGTGGTATAAATGAAAAATGAGTAGATGCAAGATGAAAGGTGTGGAATAGAGTTGAAGTGTTGTGATGCAAAATTAAGTGAAGAGATGTGAAATGTAGTGTGAGCTATAATACAAGATCACTAAATGTAGTGATTTGAAGGTATCTTGATCTCTTGAAAGTTGCGATTGTTGTTGGAGCTATTGTGGTGGATTCTCTGTTGCATTGAGATCATGTTATTTGTGTGACATTCTATCTTCTTTCTTCTTTCTATTCTAATAGTGAGTCCTAGTTGTAAGCCTTTCTAGACAGTGTTTCCTATTCTGGTAGTGAGCCTCTTTTGTATCAATTTTGCAATTACTTATATTCTGAGCTAATCCTCAATGTGGTTTTTCCCTACTATGGTTTTCTACGTCATTTGGTGTTCTTTTGTATATGGTGTTGTTGTTTCAGTTTTTGTTATATGCATTTCATGTTTAAACATTATAACAAATTAAGGGTTTAATGAATTCATGTGGATCTAATTATTGTTGATGATTTTGATGTTTTAATTAGATACAACTAATATACCCCCTCCTAGTTGTCTTGATCATTCAATTTTTTTTTCCAATCACGCTTTAGGGAGCACATAAATGTTTAACATCGTAGGGGATGAATGAATCCTCAATGTCATAGGGGACAAATTGATAACCACTCCTTAGGTGGAATTCTAAAAACTCCACCACTAAAGCGGTATGTTAATAATTCAAATATCACAATATGTCTATTAAATGGATAGGGTGATATGCCCCCCCTTAAAATCTCAACATACTTGTAGATATGTTTGTATTTTAAGGAAGAAAAAGGGGAAGAGGGGATCCTTGAAAAGAATGCACACCTCCAAAACTAGTTATCCTTATCCCCCAAGGGAAAAGGAAAGAACAACCATGCAAGAGACTATCGTGTTACTACAATTGAATAATATAGTTGCATGTAAAGATTGTACCACCATGAATGGAAATGATCAAACACATGAAGCTAAAAATGTCACATAGTGAGGAGCAACACTATAGAGTAGATAATTATTATTTATAAGGATTAGGTGCATCAACACATGGAAAAGCGCCAAAATCACTAAGTTTTTGTATTTCAATATTTAAGGCCTAGAATTCATTTGTGGAATGATGATGCACTTGATGATATGCAAGAAAAAAGAGTTATTGCTAGAAAATTTCTTCAATGTTTGATGGGAAAGAGTAATCAAGTGAACATTGAGAAGCCTTAACAAAATATGCTCTTGCTCTAATAAAGGTGTAGGAGAAATTTTTTTCTCTTGTGAAGAAAATATTTTTACTTAGGGTATGTGCAAGATCATTATGGAAAAAATAGGCCCTTAAGTGGCAAAAAAATAAGAAAAATTAGAGTTAGGAAACTTGACGTAAAAATTTGAATAAGTTATCTATATTATTTCAAAAATATATAAGAATAGAATCTATAACAAATTGAATGTAGTTTCTAAACTACTAGGTTTGTTTAAAAAAATTAAAATCTATTTGGTGAAAATTTGAAATTTCAATGCAATGGTACTTAAATTTCAGGAAAAAATAAGTAGGTGTCTATCTAACCACTCTAACCACAATAAAATGATAATATTTTTTTATAAAAATTTTAGATATAAGTAGAGGACTCATGCCCTGATGTGATGCATATTTTTTTGTAATTTTTTTCCAAGTAAATAATTAATTATGATTTTTTTATTACAACTTTTTAAAAAATATAAAAACTTGTATGTTCAACCACCTTAACTTGGGAAAAACTTCATGAAATTCAATTTTTATTTTTTAATCTTATAGTATACAAAGCATAGAATGTGGCGCATGTTTTGGATTCAAAAAATGTGATACCGTTTGAAAGCTATAGATGCTTTTCAATCAACCTATCAATAAGGACTTTAGTCATATTTTGAATAGAAAATGAATAATAATTACTTACTAAATTCAAAATAAAGCATAATTTATATGGATGGAAATATGAGAATCTCCTTTAGAAACCTTTTTGTTTCATCAATTTTAGGTAAAAAATAAGTCATCAACCACATACCCATCATATTGCCACTTTTTGGCCCATCATGATCCTACATATACCCCTTATCACATGATATGTTAAATATAGTAGATGATGATAGAGGGTGATCCCACAATACTGGTTTATAATTTTTGGCCAAATTGGAAATTAAACTAATTTTTTTTAACTAAATCTTCACTTTCTAGCACCTATAGTGACTAAACCGTGAGGAATTTGAAGGTGATGAAAACTAGTGATTTGTAACACTTTTTCTATAGATTCTAAATATTATTTTTTCAAAAATTTTGGAATCAAATTGCACTTCTTTTTCCATCTCCTTCAAAAACTCATTTTTAATAGTAAACACCATTTTTAAAGAGTGACGTTACTGGCTAACACATATTTTTTTCTATGAAGGATAATTTTTTTTGTTTTTTTAATTTAGATTCATAACTATGATATCTAGTGCATATAATTGGTTTCATAGCATTTCATTGAATATATTTTCCTCAATTAAGTTTCAAAGTCAAACCAGTTACAACTTGGACATGATTTATTGGCTAAAACAAAAAAAAATTATACATCGAGATTCTTTGTTTTGTTGGATCAAGGACATCAATATCTAATGCATTGATATTTTTCAATTTTTTTGATAATATGCTATTTTTCCACGTGCAAAACAAAGAGCTTGATTTTTGGTGAAAAGCCTACATTCACAAGAAATAAAAAATAAATATAATAATCAAATTAAATTTAGTCAAAATTATACCTTTTGGGAAGATTATAATTAACAAAAAATAAATTTTAAATAAATTCATTTGATCCCCCAAAACCTTAATCAAATTTTGTTTTTTATCAACATTTTGATAGGTGTAAAGGAGACTCTGTTATAGGTATGATTTAAAACAAGCGGGGTTCTATCGAAAGGGGTTTGATATAAGGTGGTTTGATCAAACCTTCCTTAATTATAATCCTTTAAATGGAAATTTTCTAGGATTAAATCATTATATTTTCTAAAAATATGTGATTTCAATAAAAATCAAGATCCCCTAGAAAGTGTAAACCACTATTGTGGGATCACCTTAGATGAGATGAAGATGAAGAAGAAGGTTGGAAACCTAAAACCATTTATGATAGATATGGCATAGAATTCCTATTATCCTTAACTTCTTGTTCTATATTTTAATTATATTCATTTTTAGAAGCTTATTTATATCCAATATCATAACATTCTTCCAACTCAGATGGAGAAGTCTTATATAAATGCTCATGAGAAGAATTGATTCTTTCACAAGAATGAAAATCTCTTTTAAGATTTTGATAGTTAGGCATCACCAACACACAAGAAAAAAAATCTAAAGATCCCACATCACCATTGAGGGGTGATGTTTTTGGGCTTGTTGATGTAGAAGAAGTTTGAGAAAATGAAACACAAGACTCCTTAGGTTTATATTCTGAGATTTTGTAATTTGTACTCTCCAATAAAGGATTGTGTGAAATCCAATGAAACTCAATCATCATCAAGACATGCATTTGATGATGAAACATTATTTTGATCATTAGTTGTATTAGATACTACCAGATTTGACTCTTTGGGCTTTGACTATGAGATTTTGGACTCACCATTGAAATGAGGAATGAAATCTAATGATCCCCAATCATCAACCAAGAGAGTTTTCATAGTAGATAATTATCATTGGAAGGTGATGGCTCACATTTTGAATATGGAATCAAAGTATTAAGAGAGTTGCAAGTGTTATGTTTGGATTGAATTTTTTATTTATAACATTGTTCATCCACTTTTACTATATATATATGTTGTTATTATATTCATATTTTATCTCATTGCGAAGAGTAGATGAGACTGCTTTCATGGATTAAATCCATGATCTACTTAAGATAAGATTATATGAAAGAGGTCCCATCATGATATGAATAGGGGTAGGAAAAGCCATGGGCACTACCTTAATGGGTAGTGTGATTATCCCTAATGGCTCTCTACTAGCATTATCAAGGCCATGAATACAAATATAATTAAGTTCCATAAGATTCTTATCTCCACCAAGTTTATCTAGAAGATCCATGCTGCAAAAATTAATACCTAATCCATTATCAATAAGCATACATCAAACCCCATTTTTTTCAATTCTAAACATTATCATTAGAGCCTCATATTTATATTTAATGTCAAATGAAGGTAACTCAAGTTGAGGGTATGCAATATTCAAATCTATTGCTTACATACAATCAAACATGGTTTCTACATCATTCAATTTCACAAAAGGTGAGATCTCAATCTTTTTCAAAGCCTCTTGGAGCATCCCACAATATTTCAGTGATGTTTGAATCAAATCCCAAAAAGAAAACTTGGATGAAGTGTTACAAAGTTGCTCAACAAGATCATATTATTTACCACTACAAAGATGAAGACAAGGTGGGGGTGGAATATATAGTTGAGGTAATGGGATGGATGTTAACATTTTCTTTGGTTTTTTATTATTTCTAGTGTTATATGTGTGAAAAACTACATGATAACTTGGTTTCTTTAACACATCCTATTGTACATGATTATTAATGAGTTGTTTTACAAAGTTTAAGATATAGCCATGGGGTTTAAGAGTTCCTATAATGAGAGGAAATTTAGGAGGTCCAATGATTAGAGTATTTTTAGGAGGTCCAATAATCAAATATGGGTTTATAATTTCATCTTTTAGCAATCTTCTATCATTGAATGACCTAATGTCAATTTTGAACCTTCATCTATATGCAATGATCCTTACTATCATATGAAGGAGGAAATGTATCAATGATCTCATCCTCTTGTGCCACAATATCTTCCCAAGTAGGAGAGGTATTGGGAGACAAACCAACATGACTCTCATAATTCTCATGATTCTCATGATTCTTAATGATTGGATCCTCTCGCACAAAGATACTCTCACAAGTAGGAGACATATTGGGAGAATAAATAACATGATTGTCATGATTATCAATGATTGCATCCTCTTGCACTAAAATAATATAACATGTAGGAGAGACATTGGGAAAAGAACTAACATTATTGTCATGATTTTCAATGATTGCATCCTCTTGCACCAAAATTCCTTCACGAATAGGAGAGATGTTGGGAGAAGTATGAATATTAGGTAAAGTGATGTTAATATAAGTATTAATGATTTTATTCTATTCTATCACAATGTTTTCATAGGTAAAAAAATTATTTTTCAGTCGGAGGCTAATGTATATCCATTTTGATGGTATGGATTGGAGTTATGGACACAAATTTTAAAATATAATTTTAATTGGAAATACTTGATACCTTTGATGATCACACTATTGTAGTTTGACATAGAAGCTAAATACTCTTGTAGAGTCTACCTAATTCATCAATGGTATAGTTTGTTCAAACACTTGTAGAGCTTTACAACCTATACAAATAGCTTGTATCGATTTTGTATAATGTACATGAATTTTCTACATAGAATTTGTAACTCCTACCAAAATGGACAAAAAAATTGGTATTCAAAAATTAAGTGCTATTTATGAAAATAGAGGTATTTAGATCTTTTAGATACAATATTAAGGTCCCTTTTGGTCCAAAGCGTAACCAAACAAATCTCGTACCTAATTATCTCCTATATTTGAGAAGGTATTTATAGATCTAAAGCCTTAATACCATGTAAGAGTCACCAATGGACTCAATCTTTTGGGATCACTTGTAAGATAAAATATTAACTTCCACAAGTTAGAAGTAATAGAAATAATTACTTGATTTTGATGTAAAATTAATTCTAATAGATTAAAATGTACATATGAGGCCATTCATATAAAGTGAAGATTGAGAGATAGAACAAGAAAAGGATATGGAAAGTGTCTTAATCTTATGACATGAGATGATTATAGAGATGATTGCAAGTGCAATAGAGACATATAGAAATATTTATAAAGCCCTAAGTAAACTTAGCATGTGAACATGTGTGTGAATAGGTACTAACTAATGACTATAAAGGTAATGTGCATTGTTCACACTATAAAGGTGAAATGACATAGAAAATTCCCCTATTCATAATAAAAAAATGGGGAGTGAGTTTAGAGGTAATTTAATAAGGGTTTCTAAGTAAAGATCAAGATCCATTCATTCTCTTAGTTTAGCTTGGTGGGGTGATTTCTCACAAAATAATATTTTTGATCCTTCTATTAAAAACTATCTTCCTTGACTAGGATACACTCATTGAAAGGAAAGATAAGTGTGGAATACACCTTCCTAATGCCAATCTTCAGGAGATAGAAGAAAATGAACCGTTTAAAACTTTGCAATTATAGTTCATTTAAGACACACTTCTCAAAAACATGAATAGACAATAAAACATCAACATAGGATTTACATGGGAAAACCCTTTCGAGAAAAAACTACACACACCAAAGTAGAGATATCTTGTATTACAATAAAAAAATATTGCATACAAGTTTAGAGATATGCTCTTTCAAGTGCTTTTCTAGAATGAACTTGGTAGCACTTTGTTACATTCACTCTAATCATCTTTGACCCACTATCCATCCAATGAACTACAACATTTGATATGTACTTCACAAACATTTCAAGAAAACTGATGTTCCAACTTTCATAATAGATTAACAGTCAAAAATAGCTTAACTATCTTTACCTGTCATCCCTATTATTAACCATAATACCACAAGACCTTTATTGACTAGTTGTAAGACTATAGTTTGCTTCTACCATTATTTCTAATCACTACAACACCATAACCACTTCGATTGACTTTTATGGGATAGCAGGTTCACTACTATACTACCAGCTAGATTACAAGTCACCATGAGATCATGGGTTACAATCCTTTCCCTACACTAACGCAAGCTATCTCTTAGACCATTGTGAGGTGGAAGGAGAACTCTTGCCCTACCACTAGCCATTTTGTGGACCGCTAGCGGATGGAGGTATAGCTCCACAAACCCACACAAGCTGATGAGGACCAACATGAGATTGCGGGTACCACCACCAACCCACACCCCTCTTAGCTACACCCTACAGTACTATCGTAAAGGCTGAAGAATGAAGTACTTTTGTGGGTTAGGACTCGGGATTTCTCAGTACTCAATCTATTGTACACTTCACCAGTAAAGCATACGATAAAACTTCAAAGTCTGATTTCTAACACTTCAACTTTTCTAAGTCATTTTTAACTGTAGATCTAGTAAGTGATAAGCCCAAAGATTGATGCCTGATTACCAACAAAAGTTCTAAGACTTTTACCATGCATTCGGTAAGAGACAAGCCTAAAGCCTGAACTCCAAAACTACAAAAATTCTAAGTGTTTTCTTTATTTCAAAGAGCCTTAACCAATAAGTTTGAAACACCTTTTTCTCAAAATTCTCCCACTTGACAAAGAACTTACTAGGTATGTGCAGGATCATGATGGGCCAAAAAGTGGTAATAAGATGGGTATGTGTAGGGTATGTGGCTAAGGACTTTTTTTACCCAAAATTGATGAAATGAAAAGGGTTTTGAAAGGATATTCTAAACTTTCCACTAATATAAATTATGCTTTACTTTGAATTTAATAGATAATCCTTATTCATTTTCTATTTGAATTACGACTAAAGTCCTAATTGATAGGCTGATTGAAAAACATCTATAGCTTTCAAACGGTATCATATTTTTTGAATCTAAAACATGTGCCACATTCTATGCTTCACATAAAATAGGATTAAAAAAAATTGAATTTCATGAAGTTTTGACCAAGTTAATGTGTTAGACATACGAATTGTTATATTTTTTAAAATTTGTAATAAAAAATTCATAATTATTTATTTAATTGGAAAAAAATTAGAAAAAAATGTGCATCACATCAGGACATGAGTCATCTACTTATATCTAAAATATTATAAAAAAATATTATCATTTTATTGTGGTTACGGTGGTTAGATAGACACCTACTTCCTATTTTTTCCTTGAAATTTAAGTACTACTACATTAAAATTTTAAATTTTGACAAAATAGATTTTTTTTTGTAAATAAACCTAGTAGTTTAGAAACTACATTCAATTTTCTACAGATTCTATTCTTACATATTTTTGAAATAATATAGATAACTTATTCAAATTATTATGTCAAGTTGCCTAACTTTGATTTTTCTGATTTTTTTGCCACTTAAGGGCATGTTTTCTCCATGATGATCCTACACATACCCTATTGGATCCCAATCAACATTTGAAGTCACTATATCACCCTAGGCCTCAAGCCCTACTGAACTAGTGCACCATTTGAACTTATCCATGCTCATAGGTTTTGTCAATGCATCAACAACATTCGCTAGAGTATCAAATTTTTCTAGACTAACCTTTCCATCCTCCACCATATCACAAAAAAATGGTACTCCACATTAATATGTTTCATCCTGGCATGGAAGGTTGGATTTTTTGCCAAAAAAATGGCACTCTAATTGTCATAGCAAGTGACAATTTTCCTTCCATCAAAACCAACATCAAAACATAATCTTCTAAGCCAAATGGCTTCCTTGCAGGCCTGGGTTGTTGCCATGTACTTGACCTTAGTAGTGGATAAAGCGACTATAGCCTATCACTTGCTCATCTAGCTTACTACACCACTAAACAACATGAATACATATCCACTGGTGGGTCTTCTACTATCAATGTCCCTTTCCTGATTAAAATTTGCATATCCATGAATGCTAATTGAGCTCTAAGATCCAATAGAGTAACCATGATAACATAAGGCATACTCAGAAGTACCCTTCAAATACTTGAAAATCTCTTCATAGCATCCCAATGTGGTATACCTGGGTTAGCCATAAATCTACTAAGCACTCCCACAACTTGGGCAATGTCTGGCCTGGTACATACCATTACATACATTAAATTTCCAACTGCACTTCCATAAGGAACCCTGGTCATTTCCTCCATCTTAGTAGGAGATTTTGGACAATATTCAACAAAATGTTTCATTCCCTACATCACTGGAACAACTAACTACTTGCACTCCACCATATTAAACCTCTCTGGGACATAATTTATATATTGCTCTAGATGAGCCATTTTTTTCTATTTCCCCTATCCCTTTTGATTTCCATATTGAGAATATACCTAGTTGAACCTAGATCTTTTAGTTCAAACTATGTTGACAATTAAAATTTTAATTAAGAAATCATACCCTTTCTATTCCCAATTAACAACATATCATCCACATACAGAGCAATAATAAGATGACCATTTTTAGATTTAAAGTAAACACAATGATCTGAATTTGATCTCACAAACTCCAAACACAACACATAGGTATCAAACTTATGGTACCACATTCTAGGTGACTACTTCAAACCATACATAGATTTCTTTAATTTGCAAACTAGGTGTTCCTTACCTTTTTCAATGAACTGCTTAGGTGAGGGCATGCAAATCTCTGCCTTCAAATCACCATGAAGAAATTTTATCTTCACATCCATATGCTCAATTTATAAGTCATATGTAGCTACAAGTGACAACAAAAATCTGATCAATGTCAGCTTAGCTACAGGAGAAAATATTTATCCATAATCAATTCCCTCTACCTAGGAATATCCTTTCGCAACCAACCTTTCTTTATACTTTTCAACACTGCAATCTAGACCAATCTTTTTCTTGAACACCCATTTACATCGGACAAGATTTTGACCTTCAAGAAAAGGTACCAGATTCCACATTTCATTCTTCTTCAAATATGTCATTTCCTCATTCATGGCTTCCAACCAAGAATCTAAATCAAACATACTCATTACCTTTCTAACAGTCTTAGGCTCATTAATTTTAGCAATCAAAGCATGGGCACAACTAGAATCCAACATATAATAACCAAACCTTTCAGGTTGCCACTTCACACGTGTAGACCTCCTCACAAGTTGAGGTTGAGGTTCTTCATCTTGATTAGAATTTTCAGAGCTACTTGAGCTCTCCTCACTAATAGGTCGATGAGCAGTACATAGTTCATCCTTATTTGGAGTAAGAGGAAATTCAACTACCTCCTTCTTTACTGGCTCTTTCACTTCTAGCTGCAGATCAACTATAGAAGATTTTAAATCATAGAAGATCACACTTCTATACAACACCTTCTTTGTAACTGGGTTCCAAAGCTTGTACCCTTTCACACTATTTCCATAACTAATGAAGATACACTTTACAACATTATTCTCCTATTTAGGTCTCTTTTCACTACGCACATAAGCATATGTATCACAACCAAAGACTCTAATGTCTCAATGAGGGCTTCTTACCAAACCATGCTTCCATAGGTTTCTTATCTACAAGCACCAAAGCAGGAGATTTGTTAATCAAATAAAATGCTATGACTACAGCCTTAGCCCAAAACTTCTATTCTAGACCAACACTACTCAGCATACTTCTCACCTTTTCCATTAGTGGTCTATTCATCCTTTCTACAACTCCATTCTTTTGTGGAGTGTAAGGAGTTATTTTATGCCTTTTAATTATGTGGTCTTTGCAAAACATATCAAAATATGCTAAACAAAAATCACCACCATTCTCTGTCCTCAAACACTTAATCTTTCTACTAGTATGATTTTCAACCAACGTTTTAAATTCCTAAAACCAACTGAAAACTTCAGTTTTACTTATGAAAAAATAAAGAAATGTCCTTGAATAATCATATATGAACAAAACCAAATACATAGATTTTGATAATGAAGGAACATTAACTCGACCAAACACATCAGCATTAATATAATCTAGAATTCCAAAAGATCAATGAGGACTATAATAAAATGAAACATAATGTGGATTTCCATATATACAATGTTCATAAAAATTGAACTTAAGATTACAATCATCAAGCCCCTCAACCAAGATTTTTGTTTTCAAGGATTTTAAGCCCTTTTCACCTATGTGGTTGACTCTTTGATGCCACAACATTTTTTTCTCTATTGGGAGCTTCACCTCTAAGTAATTAGCACCCACAAAAACAGTGCAATCCTCCTCTACTTGATTAGATGAAGATCTCTTCCCTGACTTCACAAAAGTACTATTGCACTGAACTGTATAAGCATCCAAATTAAATAGATTGCCAATTTGTGCACCCTTATCCAACACCATAGAGCCTCTAGTCATTCCATAAACACCATTCAAGAAAGAGACTTTCACACCAACATCATTAAGCTTACTTATAGAAAGTAAATTTTGAGCCATACCTAGTATATGGATCACATCATCAATTCCATATACTCTTCCATCAAGAAATTGAATTTTGACTCTTCCATGACCACCAATATCTAAGTGAGACTCATCGCCCATATATACCTTTCCACCAGCATACTCTTTGTATTTTGAAAACCAACCCCTATGAGATGTCATGTGAAAGGACACACCTAATTCAATCAATAACACATCATCTGATTCCTGAGTCACTAAGGTTGCTATGAAGGCATCTACATCATCTTGACAAGATTCATAATCAAAAGAGTTATTTGTTTTCTTTTCTTCTTCTTCTCCTCTTTACAATCTTTCTGGATGTGTCTAGTATACCCACTATTCTATCATTTCACCTTGGAATTTGATCTCCCCTTTGACTTGGATTTATACTTCTTTTCTTTATTCTTTCCTCACTCCTTTGATCTTCCTTGAATAGAAAGGGCCTCCTTGCCCATCTCAGAAGAATTCCTCCACATTTATTTTGACAGTAGCAAATCAACCACATATTCCATCTTGAAAGTGGTTGTTGTAATCCCAATAGCCATTACTAGGCGATCTTGTGTGTTAGGAAATGAACACAATAAGAGCATGCAATGATCCTCATCATCTATCTTCACATCAATAGACCTCAACTAAGAAATGATCATTTTAAACACATTCAAATGATCTGGAATAGACACTCCTTCCTCCATCTTCAAAGAATGTAATTTCTTCCTCAAAAATAACTTATTTACCAAGGATTTCCCCTGATAAATGTCACCAATGTTCTTCCATAAAAGTTTCTCTATCTTCTCTTCATGGACATTCAAGAGAACTAAATCATCCAAGCATAGTCTGATCAAACCCTTGGATTTTTGATCCATTGCATCCCAATCATCTTGTAAGGTTGCTAATGGTTTGTTAGAGAACACTACATCCCATAAGTCTCAATCCATGAGCAAATATTCCATTTTGAGTTTCCACAAATCAAAATTACCACCATTTAATTTCTCAATCTCTATTCTTTTAGATGTTCTCACCATCTTAAATCTACAATAAATTATAAACTATATTTCTCTGCAAAACTCACACTAAACAAGATCAACACAAAAAAATAGTCTTACCCACAAGGACAACAAAGCTAACAAAGCTTTGATACCAACTGAAAGGAAAGAAAAGCATGAAATACACCCTCCTAATGCTAATATTCAAGATATAGAAGAAAATAGACCATTTAAAACTTTACAATAACAGTCCATTTAAGACATACTAGAAACATGAATAGATAATAAAATATCAACATAGGATTTATGTGGGAAAACCATTTCAGGGAAAAACCCACACACCAAAGTATAGATCTCTTGTATTACGGTAAAAAAAATATTACATACAAGTTTAGAGCTATGCTCTTTCAGGTGCATTTCCACAATGAACTCTACAACACTTTGTTACATTCACTCTGATCATCTTCGACCCACTTTCCATCCAATGTGCACTACAACATTTGATACATAATTCACAATTGTTTCAGGAAAACTAACGTCCCAACTTCCATAAGAGAAGAATAGACACAAAAAAATTAACCATCTTTACTTGTCATATCCAGTCTTAATTGCAATACCACAAGGCCTTTGTTGACTAGCCACATTACTATAGTTTACTTCTACCATTTTGTTCGATCACCGCAACACCACAACTATTTAAACTAATCTTTGTAGGATAATAGGCTCACCGCTATACTGCATGCTACATTACAAGTCATTGTAGGATGGCATGTTACTAACCTCTCTCCGCACTACCACAAGTTATCTCTTAAACCATCACAAGGAATCAAAAGAAGCCCCATCCTACCACCAACCATTTCATGGACTACAACGGAGTGGCGGCATGGCCCTGAGTAACACTTCCTGCCCACACCCCTCTTAGCTACACCCTGCGGTACTACAGTAAAGGCCAAAGAATGAAGTCCTTTTGTGGGTTGAGACTCGAGGTTTCTCAATACCCGATACCATAGACTTCACCTGTAAAGCATATGATGGAACTTTGAAGTCCAATCGTCGACACTCTTTAACTTTTTGAAGTCATTTTCATCTACATATGTTAAGTGATAAGACAAAATGCTGATGCGCGATTACCTACAAAACCTCTAAGGCTTTTACCATGCATGTGCTAAGACACAAGCGCGAAGCCTAAACTTCGAAACTACAAAACTTCTAAGTGTTTTTTTGAATTTTTAGAGCCTTACCAATAAGTTTGAGATGCCTTTTTCTCAACACTCATCCTTGAAAAACATGTTGTATTTGGTACTAGATAAATTATTTGTAAGGGCATATTTTTTTATGCTTTCATTCCTAATGTTAGTTGAATGTTCATTAATTTTGTTTCTAATAGAGTCAATTATGTTTCCAATGTAAGGAGTCCCACCTAAACTATTAATCTTATAAACCCTTGAGTTGAGAAGAATACCTCTATGTTACAAGGTGTGTGCCCTTGGTCTCCTTGTGCTATGTAACACAACACTCAAGTTAATGACATAGCTTAACCAACTCTCATTTATTCAATAACTTTGATGGTTAAATCAAGCTTTAACATGTTGATATTTTAGTGCAACAACAATCATCTGTACGAAAATTTATATTAGAGATTGGGCCATGGGTTTGAACTCTTTTCTTACATGAGGGGGGTTGTTGAAAGGTGTGCACCATTGGTGTCCTTATGTTGTGTAGCACAATTCTAAAGTTCATGATATGGCTTAACTACCAATTGTAGATTCATTAACTTGAGTCATTGCATCAGACATTAATAGGCCAATATTTTGGTGCAATGACAACTATTTGTTTAACATTCTTAGGTCATTTAGTGGTTAGGATAAGGTTTCTAATATTTTTAAGGGGCTTGAAGATGTAGTTGATAAATTTTGTCTAAATGATGTTGGAAATATTATTAGAGATACCTTATATAATGGGAGGGTGGCAACATAAAATCTAAAAGAGTCATGATTTTTAGTTTTGAACTAAGGAGATATTTGGCTTGGCTAAAACAATTTTTGACATACCTTTTTCTATACATATTTAAATTGAATAACTTGGAAACGTGTGAAAGCCCATTTTTACCATGTTTATCATAAAAATGTGGAATTATCTAGTTTCTAGATAGTTTTAAGTAAATCTACCTTTTAGGTAAGGTGATGATGCAAGTAAATGTGAATATATATTTCTATGTGTGTGGTTTTCTTGAAAACACAAAGTGGAAATGAACCATCTTCCTTCCTAATGAGAAAGATGTATGGGAAAGGGATTTTTTGGTTAGTTTTAAGCTCCTTGGTGAATTATATGTAAGTTACAAATGTTGTTTAAGTCAAAGTGGAAGTATCCTAACTTTTCAAGGCCATGGGGCTAACATAGTGCTTCCATAATTTTAGTTTAAGTGGGAATAAGTTGAGCATGAACACATCAAAATTTTCCATGTAAATGTTATCTAAGACTAGGGAAACTATTCATCACATGGAAAAATATTTTTAAATAAGTTGAAATTTCCATTTCCTAATCCATCATTGATGATATCACAAAACAACTCTTTCCCAATAAAGAAATCAGCTATACATCTATGGTGCACTAAAAACCTGATATGATATGATTGGCATTCCTCCTAGGCCAAGTGTTACACCACTAATTCCTCAACATAAAAAAGTGTTATCTATATAGTTACATTAATGACATTAATTGGTATCTCCTCTTCCTTCATAAAAGGGAAATCACTTTTTCTATTTCATTCAAAAGAAAAAAATATTGAAGATGGAAATATTTTTTCTATCTTTGATGCACTGTCCCATTTTACAAAAATCTATATGGATGAATCCATTAAATTAGTTAGATATAAGATTAATGAAGAAAATTATTTCCTTATTGAGAATATCCTATTCATATCTTTTTACTTTCATATCCTATAATCAATTATATGGAGTTTCCATGGGATACCATATTAAATTTGAAGAATTTTTTTTCATCTTCAACGATTTTTCTTTAATGAAAGCAAAAAAATGGATAGTATTTAATGAATTAAAATAAACTCCTTAATAAAGGGCCCTAAGGAGGAAGTCATGTTATGAGTTATGTGAAAACTATGTAGACAAGGGATCTCTTGCTAGTGTAGCAAAACTCATAAAATGTAAAAGTGGAGAATGTGTGAAACAAGATTTTGTAATATTTATCAAAATTAAATATGAAAAATAGTTCACTAAAGGTTTAGCTCCCTAAATATTTAGATAAAAAAATAAAAACAAAAAATTATAATTTTAAATACATAAGTAAGAAAGATACATTATCTTATCTAACTGTAATTTTTCTTTAAAAAATATATTTTTATTCTCTATATGAGAGCACAAAGTTTTTGTTGTAGAACTAAAATATTAGGAAATACATAAAAATAATTTGAAAGGTAACTTGAGAAATACAAACCTAAAATAAATTAGAATCTAGGAGAAATTAAGAAAGAGATTTATAAATTATAACACATTTAGTTTATGATAATGTGCCTATAATATTATTCAAATTCATTGTAGTACCCATATATAAAGATGCACAATTTGAGTATGAAACATAGAGGAAAAAAATAGAGACAAAATACACAAAAATGTAATAGAAGTTGATATAAATATATACAACTTATAAAATAATTCATATACTATAAAATAAATACACTAAAATAAATCAAATGACAAAAATGTAAGAAGAGATGAGGAATATGAAACCTTAATGCAAAACATCCACCAAAAATACCTCTGTCTTTGCTAGAGAAAATGGTAGTGAATACTAGTGAGATTACCAAAATGTTAAGGCCCTATTCAATATTTTTACTGCCATGAGTAGTAAAATGTATAGTAGATTGGAGATGAGTGTGTGTGCTCTAGATCCTAATTTTATCTTGGAGGTAAGAACAATAATATTTTTGTAAATATATACTAGTAGGAAGGTTTAAAAACATATTGCTATCTTATGTGTATGGAGAAGAGTGGGAGATGGAGAATCCAAAAGTACCGATAATGGACTATGGAAATGATAAATAAAAATGGAAAAAGAGTTGGGCATTGACTTTCTATGAAAAAAAAGAGAAAAATATAAACCCTATAAGAATCTAAATGCTTACACAAATATAGTAAAAATAATGAATTTTAGCAAAATGATAAAAATATGTTAAGATCATTTGTAAAAAATAGAAGGTAGAGAACTAAAAATGAGAGGAAATCTATAAATGAATGATACCAATATCACCTAGTTCATGAATCTCATGGAGAGATGTCTTCCATGAATGATGGAGAGAATTTTTTCTCATTGTTGAGAATTCTCTACAAGAAATATCCAACAAATGAGAATGTGAAATTCCACTAAAAAAATAAAGATCAAAATAATAATCATAAATAATTAAAAAAACAAATAAATTTCATGATAAAAAGGCTTATAACACTAAACGCATTGTTACAAATGTATAGTTCAAAAATTACATAATGATTCTATAGAAAAATTTAGAATATCAAGTGATATTCACATTCTAGAGATGTCCCAAAAGAACATGTAGAAAAAAGGGAGAATATCAGCAATCACCAAGATTCTTATTTTGCTTAAGGGATTTAAACGACAACTGACTGAAAGAAGGATAATAGAATGGTGATTAAAATAATATAATCCTAAAGTGTTGTTTTCCTAGCTATAAAATAAATTTTATAAGGCCATACTTTGTCAAGACAAAAATGTGATTACATAGATGTCCAAACAACTATGCTTTATTCTTAAGAGAATCAATAAAAAAAAAACATGTTATAAAATGGAGGAATAAAATAAAATAAACTTAAAAAATGTTGCAAACACATGACTAAGGGCGAAACACAAAAAATTAAAAAAGTCATTTGAATCAAGGAAAATGGCAAAGGTGAGCTAAAGTAAGTCCTAAAAACACACGATGAGAATATGCACTAGAAAATCTACAATTTGTGATGGTAAAAATTTAGGGTATGCAATTATAGATATTATAATTTGTTACTATAGGATATAGTCAATGTAAATCACTATCCTTATGCATACCCCCTTATGTTTTAGTGTCTCACTAGAGTTAGAGCCTTCTACTTACATGCGTCTGTGTGTTTGATGTATTTGTATGAGTGCAACGCCTTTACAAATTAAAATGTCAATATTTATCTTTTGTATGTACACATTTCTATTGTTGTGAATAATATTAACATATAAAATAGTTAACATTTATGAATTTGCATATGTTATAATACATTTAAATGTCAAAAAACTTGTCAATGTTATTTTAATCTATTTCATGCCTTATAATTTTTAACATTACATTTGATCTATAAATTGATAAATTCGTTTGCTCTTTTTCTAATTGATTTCGAATTATAAATCATAGGACCAAGTACATTTATAATATGCTACGTTCATTTAAGAGAACATCTTTACTCATGGCACACTGCTCTGAGCGAGTTTAAAAAAACTTGTGGGAGAGATTCAACCTGAAACAATGATAATGGGAATAAAAGACAATAAGAATTGGCACCTAATTAAGAATGACTATATGCTCATAAATGTTTTAGATTTGTTATGAGAATGCAACAACTCGGGTTCCATAAATCGACAGCTAAAAGGTGGCCTACAAACTCTACTGAAGTACCAACAGTGACTTCCAATCAAACATAGTGAACCCTTTTATTAATGTTATGAGTTTTTTATAATGCCTATAATTTGATGTTTTTGGATTTTTATTGTGTTTTGAATTTTTTCATCAATGTTTTGGATCACATTCTATGATCTCTCATCAGAATGATAGAGGACATAAGGAGATGAATGACAATCTCTTTTATTGTTTAACAATCCATAATGTTTGTAAATTGTTATTTCTGGATTTTGATTGTGTTTTGAATTTTTCCATCAATGTTTGGGATCACACTCTGTGATCCATCATCAGGATGATAGAGAACATAAGGAGATGAATGAGAATCTCTTTTACCCTTTAACAATCCATAATACTTGTAATTTTCTACTTTTGAATTTTGATTGTATTTTGAATTTTTTTCATCAACATTTTGGATCACACTCTGTGATCCCTCATCAAAATGATAGAAAGAATAAGCAGATGAATGAGAATCTCTTTTATTGTTTAACAATCTCTTACAAATTTTATCATCAAATGAAATTGTGACCGATCGGTCAATTTATTTAATTCTTAAAAAATATATAGAATGTTACAGTGAAATGTAATCACCGCACTAGTTGTTTGAATCCTTTTGTCAGTGACCGTCACCTGGGCTTGGAGCAGACCCCGACATCCCCTGCTCACCATCATCTCCTTGGCTGTGAAATGATTTAGCAATTATACGAGTCCAAGTGTGACCGACTGCGGGACTGCCCATGGCTTCCCCAAGCGGCTCTGTGCTTTTCATGGCAAAGGAAGTTTTTCCACGCTTAGGAACACCATTATACACCTCCACATCAGCTTCCGTCAGTTCTTTCTTTGCGTCGCTCCAGGTTCGATTCTTCTGAGCGAAGTCATTGGGCAGCGACCTTGCTCCCTCGCTCAACTCGAACCCAGCGAGAAGAAGAAAGCAAAACATACTTGCTAACATTCTAAACATGCTTACTGGGACGTCAAAAGGCTAAGAACAATAAGAAAGTGTGATGGGTATCGTAGGTCACAACAGGCACGTACTTTTAGTACGATAGAAGACTTGAGGAAAAGCGTGTGGAGAATGGAGAGGTGAGATTGAGTATATATAAGGGCAAATTGGGCCGGCTTCTTTACAGCGCAAAAACATGGTTTGGATGTTGAGGATGAGAGGGTAGACAGTATTAGGTTTCGATGAGGCCAAAAGTATTCAATATTCCAACTCTGCTTTAGACACCGTGGGCGTAAGAGCAATTTGTGTTGCGGCACTTGGCACCAGGGAAACCAAATCTTATAAATTATTTGTTGTTGAACACGTTTGGACATGGAATGTTTGAAAGCGGGCACTCTAAGACGACATCACGTGGATGTTGTGATTGATTGATAAAATTTTTGACCAAAGCTACTATATAATAGTCATATATGTGTAAATTAAATGCAAATTTAGGAGCTCAAAAGCAAGGGAAAAGATTAACGAAGTGACTATAATACCTACAACCATAACTATGCTATGCTTAAGATAATTATAAGACTAGCAGTCCGACGATCAGTCGATAGAAGTCCAGTGCAAATCGCTATTGAGTGGGAAGAAAGGAAGGAAGTTGTTAATATTTGTAAGTATTAGAGAAAGTAAAAAAAAAAGAAAAATGTTAAGATAATTATAAGATAATCTTGTAGGGTTGAATATTAGTTGATTTAAACCCATAAAATAGGTTTTGAATGCATTTACATTAATTTAATTATTCAATTGAAATGAATTTAATTGAAATCTTTCTTTAACATTAATATGAATGGATTTCAATGTGTTTATGAAAGGAAGGTTTGTTGGTATAAATATTCATAGTTTTCCAATAATAATGAAAACAAAACTCTAATATTTTTGTAAAGAATTAAAGTATTTATCTTGATAGTCTAGAAAAATCAGGTTGTATAATGGAGTGAATACAAGATCATGATAAGTCAAATAGTGGCAATTGAAGGAAAAATTACATGAAATTGAGTTAAAAATTTGAAACTCTTTTTTAGACTTGAACTTTGCTTGATAAGTCAAAAGCAAATAAATGGTAGTTTTTAGAAAATAGATTTCCATTTTGACCCCATGCAATCTTGGAGTAATTTAGAAAGAATTTTAAGCTCTTAAAGGTATTAACTCTACTTCCTCTCTCAGGCCTGATTCCCATCAACAATTTGTTGATGACACCCTATTGTTTCAGGAAGCTTTGGTGGGGGAAGTTAGGCATATGGAAATAGATTCTTAATGATTATGTTGTTGTTTCTAGTCAGTGCATTAACTATGATAAAAGCAAAGTTTACTTTTTCAACACTGATCAATAGATAAGGGACAGAGTGAAAAGAATTCTGTGTTGTCAAGAAGCTGAGTTACCTAATACCTACCTGGGGCTCCCATTGTTTTCCAAGAGATTAGAAAATAAGTACTGGAACCAATTATTAGAAAGGATTCAACATAAATTGGCAGGATGGAAGGGGAAGCTACTAAGTTTGGCAGTTAAAATCCAACTCCTTAAATCCTCTCTTCAGAATATTCCAGTGTATTATCTTTCTTTGTTTGAAATTCCTGCTCATATAGGGGAGAAGATAGAACAAATTTAGAGGAAATCTTTGTGGTCATGAACAGAGGAAAAAAAGAGACTATTTCTTGTTAGTTGTAATAAAGTATGCATGCCTAAAAGATGTGGGGGGTTAGGGATGTGAAGAATTCATATGATAAACAAATCCTTCACTGCTAAAATTGGCTGGAACCTTCTTGAAGGTTCTAAAGATTGGGTCAAAATTTTCCAAGTCAAGTACTTGAGAAACAAGAATTCTAGCCATTTCCTGTCTCAATTGGATCTTCCTCTTGGTTCTTCCTTATGGAACCATATTATCAGATTAAGGAATGTGCTAAAGTTGGGGGCAAGGAAGAGAATAGGGAATGGGATTAACACAAATTTTTGGAAGGATCCTTGGATTGAGAATGCCACTCTATCTGCTAGTGAGGATTTGAATCCCCTAAAGTGTAGCCTCCAAAGAATTTGTGGAAAAATGGTGAGTGATTATATAATATGGGAAGGGGAGGAACCAAAATGGAAGGATTTTGATGCCTTGTTAAGGAGAAATAATTTGCGAGGTCAAAGACAAGTGAACTGGGATCCTCTCCTCATCAACTTGAATAATTTGATTGGGGAGGCGAAGTGGTTTGATAGAGGTTGGGAGGATGAATGGATCTAGAAAAGTAACTCCTCAGGCTATTTCTCAGTTAGAAAGACTTATGAAGATTTGGAGAGGATCCAAGATGTTGTTCCTAATTTTTTTTGGAAGCATGGCTTAAGAATCTGATTCCTAAAATTACTTGTTTTTGGTGGACTGCTGCCCATAGCAATATCCTCACCATTGATAACTTGGTTAAAAGAGGGTTCCAACTAGTTAATTGGTGTTCTTTATGCAAAAATAAGGAAGAATCAATAACTCATTTGTTCTTTCATTGAAATTGCATGAGGGAAGTGTGGTCCAAGGTGTTGCAGTTGTTGTCTTTGGATTGGGTGTTTCCCAACTCTTTGAAGTTGTTTTATTGAAGGATGGTCTAGCTGTCCTTTCTCTCATAATGTTATTGTGGAGTTGTGGAATCAAGTCCCCCCTTTTGTTACTTGGGGGCTCTGGAAGGAGAGAAATAATAGAATTTTTAGAGAAGTGGAGAGAAGCAGTGAGGAGGTGTTTTAGATAATCAGAACCCAAATTAAGGAAAATATCGAGGCAAGAAGAAATGGCTTCTCCAACTCCTGTCTGAACTACAAGGAGATGAGAATAAAACAAAATTGGGGTATAAGTAGAGAATTAACCAATTTGAACTGGTCTAAGATGCTTAATAGGATGAGTACTGCCTGGAGTCCTCCTCTAAAATATTGGGTGAATTGCAACTTTGATGGCTACTCAAAAGGAAACCCGGGTTAGGCTAGAGTAGGTGGCTTGGTGAGAAACCAGTTTGGTGAGTGTATAATGAATTTTGGAGTTAACCTTGGTATCTGCTCTAACAACAAAGTTGAAGCTATGGCTACTCTTGGCACCTTCAATTTCCTAAAGGAGTTGGGTTTCAAAAATGTTATCATCGAAGAGGACTCAATTTTATTTGTGGACATTTTAAATGATGTTGTTGCACCCCCATGGGAAATAAAAAATATTATAGATAGATGTAAACTAATAAAAAATTTATTTACTATCTGTCAAGTTCAACATGTGTATAGGAAAGGGAATAGAGTTGTTGACTTTGTTACCAATGTGGTGCTGGGGTGTAGGGGTTAGACACGGTGGACAAATGGAAATATGTCACTACCTCTTAAAGATGTCATCCTCAATGAAAAGTTTGAAAATGAATATCCAAGGAAAATCTGAAAGATTGGATATTGGTGGGATAGAAGGGTGCAAAGTGGTGATGTCAAGCTTTCCTAGTAATGATGGCTTAAGGTGTATCTGTAGGTATAGGAGGATCCTTGAAGGAGGTAATCTCATTAATTTCTCTTAAAGAGTATGATAAAAAAACACATGTCGATATTGGTTTTGAGAAAGGATGTCATTTAAATAAGTGTCAAAAATCCCTTTATCAGTTATTCACATATTTCTATAGAAGGAAATGGCAAGAAATTAATTATGGTTGTTATTTCTTGAAAAATTCATAATACTTTTTGGGCTCTAGGAAATGTGAAGTTGTCGTCCCTTACAAGAAACTTCTTGAATTGCAAGTCTTTTGTGACTTTGTGTTTAGTTTGGGTTTTGAATGCTGGTTCAAGTCAAGGAAGAAAGCATTTTGTGAGGGAGAGCATGAAGTCTAGCCAGACTATGCTTAAGAATTTGCAAACGAGCAAGATGGGGGGCCTGAGAAAAGGAACTGAACCACCTAACTACCAAGCACTGAAATAGAATGGTGACCTCTAATGTATGTTTGAAAATGTGGGAATGGAATCCTTCTTTTATTCTCTCAAAGGCTATAATGAAATTTTAACAAAGAAATTCACTAATTCTTGGAGGAGAGGCTGGGTCTCTGAAGGAGCTGTGAAATTTGAGGTTACTTCTCATTTCATAGCCGAGGTCACGGGGTTGTAGAATTTTGGTCTGAAGGTTTCTAAAAATAAGGGGAGCCAATTACCAAATATTTGTGGATAATTTCTTGCATGAAAGAGAAAATCTCAAGTGGTTCCAAAATGGGTATGCAAGATTTGAACTTCCTCCTCCTTTTTCCCTTTTGAGTCTATTTGTTATGCACTATTTTACTCTTGAAGGTTGTTATATGTCTGTCCATGCTTATCACTTTCCTATTTTAAACCACATTAGACATGGGGAGCACATAAACCTGTTGTTTACCTTTTGTCCTCTATGCAACTGAATATTGAGAAAGGTGCTAACCCGCTGCTTCGTCAAGGCCTAATGCTTACTTTGTAAAAATATTCCCTTTCCCAAAATCCCCATGGAAATCCTCTTAATGCAAGAGTTGAGAACCCTGACCAGTCTAATGAGGACAATGTTGAACTGTGGAGGGTGGTCAACCTAGATGTTGTTGAACCCCTAGTTGTTGAACAACTTCCCCGCAACCCTCCTATTGTTGTTGTGATACATTTTCTTATCCCTGCTAAGAGCAAATCTCCAATGGCTAATGTGTCAAACCCTTCTACCCCTTGGTCCCAGAAAAGTGAGGATTCAAAGAATGTCAACTTGCTACTTTCTAGAGCTACCCCTGAAAAAGAGAAAACACTCTCCCCTACTGCTTAAGCCCCCAAAACCCAAGAAACCTAGAAGGGAAGTCAATCCTAGTGAAGTTATTCATATTTCTAAGGATGTGAACCAAAAGGAGAAGGTCAAGGAGAATTTACAGGGTCAGGGGAGTGGCAGTAGTGGTGGAAGAAGGTCTGTATGGTTGGCGAAGGTGGCTTCAAAAGAGAAAAATGGGAAAGAAAAAATGTATGTGGATGTGGAGGATATCCCGAGTTATGAGGATTTTGAGGCTCAAGAAGATGATTTTGAAGATTATTATTTTGAGGAAATTTCCTACGATATGGGGGAAGAAGATTTAGACGAGGAGGAAAAAGATGAGGAAGCAGAGGAGCAAGTGGATTCATGTGAGGAAAAGAATGAAACTAGGAATGAATAGGATGTTCGGGTTTCTGGTCTGGAGAATAAAAATGAAGAATTAAGTATTGATTTTTTAAAAAGTAGATTAACTTTTTTGTAGGTCCAATTTCAGGATATGGAAAAGGCTATGGTTTCTCTGATGAGAGTGACTAACAGGTTAATGAGACGTGTGATGTTGGGTGCAGCCTCAGGAGAATCAAAGATAACTAAAAAATTACAGAAGCGGGGGAAATTTGACGCCCTCAAACTGCTGGATGAAATAGAGGGCCCTTAATGGAATGAATATGCAACTCTCTTAGCTGAATATGGGGGCCTATTTAGGAAAGCCAACTAATGGCTTGGTTTGTTGTTTTCCTGCTTTTTGATGGGTTTTTTTGAATTATACCAATTTCTGGAACTGTTCGTTAATTTTCTATAAGATTTGGTGGAATACCACTTGGTATACTGTGGACTTAATTAATGGCCTCTGTAGCTCTAATTTAGTTGGTAGTAACTTGTTGTTTTTGATAGTTTTTGGCTGGACTATAGAGATGGTTTTAATTTTTGGGCTTGTTTGCCATCCTAAAGCTATTTTTTGGTTTGGTTGGTGGTGTTGTTTCCCACCTTGACTATTCTTCTTGATCTGCTATTGTCCCATGGGATTAGGGCCCTTCCCTATTTATTCTATCAAAAACAAAATTAATATCCAATTTGATTTCAAGATTGTTTTCCCCAAAATGACATGAGAGTTAAGCTTCAAAATGCTAAATCAATCTTTTCCATATACTTGAATTTGGGATGTTTTCTATATTTTCTTGGACTTCATCCTTGATTTTGATTTATTTATTTTAATTTAAATATGACAAAATGAAAAGTGTGTATCTAAAAACTCTCACAATTAATTTTTCTAAAATGCCATATTTGGATTCGTAATAGACACAATAGTTGAAAATATCCATATATTTTAAATTGTTCAACCCTTTTCAAATTTAAAAGATACATCATAGTCTAGATTTCATTAGCCAAAACTTTATGAAAATTGAATTTCATATGTTTTTCATCAATTTAAGCAAAATAAAATCTAATATTATAAAAAAATCAAAGTATAAAATTCATAACTAATTATTTAATTACAAAAGTTCACAAAAATACATGTCAAATATTCTCATGTGTCTTTTATTTATATATATAGTTTAGGAAAACATAAATGAGTAGAATGACACTTATTTTCAAAAGAAATTAGAAGTGTATCTTTAAAATATTCAATTTTATCAAATTAATTTTATTTTTCATAATAACTCGTAAACTACATTGAATTTCCTACAAAATTTATTATTTATGTTTATTTTATCATTTTAATTACTACTTAAATATATTGTCTAGTCCATCATAATCTTGTACTCATCCAATACTACTATATATGTTTTTAAATTTCAAAATTATATAGAGAAATATTTACTCCTACACATAATGTCGTTTAAAAGGTTTATTTGGTCCAATACAAAATCTTAGAAGACAAAAGATTGATTAAATATACTTTTATTTTTCTAAGAAGTGGTTGTACTATTTAGTTTATGATATGTGGAGGAAGCCCTTCCCTATGATCATGGGACATGTATGTTATTTTAAAAAAGAAAAATTATTAATAACATATTTGGATATAGATATTTTTTTTATTTTTTAGAAAACATATTTGAGAATTTCAAATATAGATGTCTTTCTACACATAAAATGACAAGATGAGCATATAAGATAAAATCTAAGAGATCGGGTTTATTTTTGAGGAATTGTTTTAAGATAAAATTTGATATTATTTAAGATGATAATAAAATGGTGTAATTTATAAGTATTATTTTATCATTATTAAAATATTTTTAAATATTTTTAATGTATAGCAATTTTATTAAATAAATGGTTAAGAATTTAAGATTAATTTAAATTGTTTAGTTTCGATATAATTTACATTTATTTAATTTTAATTTTTTAAATAATTATTTT
>VDFB02000003.1:651647753-651710023 GCA_007258455.2 Sequoia sempervirens
TCGTCTAGCTTTGATGCCAAACCATAATCCTTTTTTGGTTATTTTATTGTTTCTCGTCGTAGAAATTTTATGATCAGGTAACAGGCTCATTGGAGACAAACACAAGAACATTCACTCATCAAGTGAGCTCCATGGAGGGAAAAAAATAGAGGAAATAAAACATGAATGGGAATTGAAAGGATGGAAACTGAATACTTTTATTACTGTCAAAAGGTATTCTATAATGAGAGGAAAGGGTGGAGTTTAATGGTGTGAATATGTTAACAAAATTCTTAAGTTATATCTTAAATTTTACAATCATTTATATGTCAAAATATAAATATGTAATAATAAACATAAATTTTTCAAAATAAGTAACACAGAAAATTTATATCTTCATATAAGCAATAAATAAAATAGTTCTAAATGAAATAAAATGAAGAAACTTTTAAATAACTTGTTATCTTTTGACATTTTTTAGGTAGATGTATTTAAGATATCTATACTAATTGTATACTAATTCATACATAGAACTTAGATTAAAACTCCTGAACTGCTCCCAACATCAATCATGAATGGATTAGATCCCCTAATTCCTCAAACTAGACTGCTAGTTTCATTCCAGATTACTGTATTCATCATATTATCTAGCTAGTATTCATCAATTATAATGTCATTATAAGTTTTGATATGATCATAAAAAATTAATGTATTAAAATTAATAATGGTCATAAACAATTTTACTTAAACAACACATTCTAAACTCTAAGAACCAAAATGTTAATTCCATTGAACGATTGATTCAGCTCTTCCTTTCAATGGCCGACGCCAGGGCTTGGAGTAGACTGCAAGATGCGTTCCCTGGCGACATCATTCTGCCCCACCGGACCGCCTTTGCGGTGACCCGATTGCGACAGGGACATCACCTCAGCAGCGTTAGCCCGCTCGTTCTCTGTTTCCGTACCCATTCCGCCCCCGGTTTGATTCTCATTTGAGCTAATGTTCAAGTTGTGGTTGGGCTTCGAGAGCTTCTCCGGAGCGAAAAACAACTCAGGTGGTCCGACAGCTTTCTTGAGCATTATCCTCGCTCCACTGCTTACCTCCAATCCAGCAATAACCAAGAATAACAGAGCTATAAGTATCTTCATTTTTCTCGAGTCAAGGCAAGGAAAAGTAAGAAGAAGATTTTTTGAGCTTCTGTGTATAAATGTTTTGAGAGCAAGGAGTGGTATATATAAGCGATGAATTAAGAAAAACAAAATTGCCGGCATATTCTGGACTTACACACCCATTTCACAGCGCATACGTAGGATGGAGAATTGGGAACCGCACGGGGCCTCAGCTGCCTCATAAATAATGAATTTCGTTGACCGTGGAGATAACTCCGTAGAGTGTTGGTGGCAAGAAACTAGGCGTCCCAGACGGGACGGTCGCGCACAATTCTTGATCTTGAAATCGTGGCACTTGGAGCGAAATGGACGAAGCCCGTTATCGTGGAAATTATTTATTGTTTATTTCCTTCCGACTATGATAGAGAATTTCTTAAAAGCCAAAATCCCCTGTATCTACAATATATCCTACAACATGATGGTGATCTCTCCAGTGGGAAGGTGGAAATTTCTCCTACACCACCTCTCCACAAGTGTTGTCAGCATAGATCTATGACTTCAAATCTATAACATCTATGATGTCATAAATTGTATTAGTTCAAGTAACCTCAATCTTCCTCATCAAATTGTGCCATCAGTTGTAGCATGCAACTATCTCTTCCACACTATCAATGCTAGTAATCACTCCTACATCCTACTAAAAACCATTTCAATTTGTTCCAAAATCAAGCATTACCTATTCTTTTGAGTAGATATACCAAATCATGATTGGTTCATGTGTCTCCTTTTGTGCACATGCATACACCTTTCAATGATTGCATACATTTCACTAAGAAACACATATGTTATTTCCTTGCACATGCGTTAATCTTCAATCTGTCTTAGGATTTGTACATGTGACCCCTTCCCCAAACAAATGTTGCTTGCATTAGAAATGCTACAATGCCTCACATACACTATTTTGTCCAATGCAAGAATTGCATTCAATTGTGTACATTCTAAACACAATTTTCATGGTTTGGCACGCATGCTTTAATAATTTCCTTCCTCCATTAACACCCTAAATGCATTCTATACCTAGTTTTCCCCCAAATACCAGTGCTCCTACTTCTATTGGTTGCCAATATTGCATCACTTGCTCTAATTAGTGGTAATCTAAGGGCACATTCCCCATCTCTCCTCATCTCCTTACTCTACTCTACTCTCCTCTATGTACTCTAAGGGTTGAGAATGAAAATAAAATATTTTCACCCCTAGCCCCCATTTATTAAACCACACCCATTAAATAAAAAAATCACTCCCTTTCACATTTATTCTCCCCATTCTTGGTTCTTTTATCTTTTATCTTTTAATATAATTTTCTTCTTCTGATCCTCATTTTCTTCTTCTATCATATTTTTCTCATTATTCTTTCTAGAGCTCACTTGCATACTTCTTTTCTAACTAGCATCTCAAGGGGACATCATCCCTCCATCTAAATAACATTATTTTTCTAACTAATTAAGGCATATTACTCCCTCTTGGATTTTAAAAGTATAATATTTTATTTTTCTTTGAAAAAACATTATGTTTGTTAAGTCACAATGATATCTCAAAGAGGGGAAAAATGTAGACAGCTAAAATTATCTCTTAACTATTATGTTTTCATCAATCCACTTTATATTACTGCTTATAAAATAATTAAATAAACCAAATTTATTTAATTAATTATTGATGTAGCCAAGGTCATGGGGTCTTATCAAACTACACAACGTCTAGCCTCACCACACTATTACACACAATTTCAACGATCATACTTTATTTTCATATCAAAAGTTCATTACATAGGGGTTTTCAACAATTTACAAGCATACATCACCATTACAATTCCAAATCTCAACCTTATTCCCTCTATTCCTTTCAAAAAGACCCCTAAAATGAAGGAAAAGATTCCCTTTTAATAGTCAATGGCTATGAAGTTGAATTGGATCAAATTTTTTCCCTTACACTAACCATTTTGTTGTAAAAATGATGAGTTTATTAGCAAGTTAAAGTCATAGAAACCAACAAGAATTGAATGTTCCCCAAGAAGCGAGAGTCATGCAAACCAACAAGAAGTGAAAGTATTGCAAACCAATAAGAAGTGAAAATTCCATAAGAATAGAAGTTACTCATGGTTAGTTCACTATTGGGTTCCTACAAATAGCTAGTTTGCATGAAAAACCATGCACTTCATACATGGTGACGTCACAAATACTTTAGGTTTTCTCTTGCATATAATTTTTATTGATTATCAAATTGAACCTTATGATCAATGCACTTGTTTGGTTCAATAGCATTTTTTCATAATTTCACTTGGCCATAAGGTTCCTACAAACTCCTGTTGGATGTGAAGTCCCCAAAAATTTTAGATAAGAAATAAAATTCCATAAATGAGTTGGCTACAAGGTTCCCACAAATTCCAATAAGACATGAAATTATCAGAAATATTGATATGTAAATCTAAACCAGTCAAAAAATTAGAATTTACTGAGTTCAATACCAATGTAACACAAGTTGGTAGCAACTTAGAAGTTTGCAAATTTAGTAGTAGGCCAAAAACCCACAATGTCAATAGCAGACCAGAAACCCACAAAATCATAACTCCTACATACAAATTTATATTAGCAGATTCATGGAAATTAGATATTTCCTTTTGCACTACCTTTCCATACTCCTTTACCTTCACTACGTCCTTCTAATCCATACTTCTTCCAATTGTACTAACTCATCTACATAGATCTCTCCATCATCCTTTGTTGCAACATATTCCTCACCACCCTCTACTACAACATCTTCTCCACTAATATCCTCAACCATTTACCATTAGATTCCTTATATTGATGCATGTTGTTGTAACTCAACCATCCTCCACATTTACCAATATGACCTTCAAAGGAAAAATCCTCATATGCGAGTCTTATGTTTTTCACATATTTCCTCTTTTATACTCCTCTCTCCTCCCACTCTAACCATTTCATATAAATTTAGATCAACATCCACTTCCTCATCTTCATTATAAAAATGAAAAATATTAATCTATACTTCTTTTTCTTCTATTGTAAATATTTATTCACCATAAATTTTGTTGTAACCTCTATCTTTTGTGTCTTTTTAACTTCTTCTATGTTTGCATCTTGTTCCTCTTTTTATTCTTTACCTTCAACTACAATTTAGTTCACCATTTTCTCCATGCCTTCAACAAGACATGTGGCAACCTCTTCTTTTTCTTCTTCTTTATCCTCCTTTCTTACACATAATTTTTCATCAAAAGAAATATGAGACTCAACCTTACCCATTATCACTTATTCCCATCTCCTTTCCATCTCTACTCTACACTCTCTCACATATTTATTTATCTTCCACACATTATTAATCTCAACCATAATTATTCTCTCTCCATACAAGGAATAAAATTCCTAAATATTTTCCCATTGTAAAATCCATTGTTTTCCTTTGCACTAGGGTATGTGCAGGATCATCATGGAAAAAACAAGCCCTTAAGTGGCAAAAAATTCAGAAAAATTAGAGTTAGGCAACTTGACGTAAAAATTTGAATAAGATATCTATATTATTTCAAAAATATGAAAGAATGGAATCAGTAGAAAATTCAATGTAGTTTCTAAACTACTAGATTTTTTTTTTAAAATCTATTTGGTGAAATTTTGAAATTTCAATGTAGTAGTACTTAAATTTCGTGGAAAAAATAAGAAGTAGGTGTCTATCCGACCACCCTAACCACAATAAAATGATGATATTTTTTATAATATTTTAGATATAAGTAGACTAATCATGCCCCAATGTGATGCATATTTTTTCTAATTTTTTCCAAGTAAATAATTAATTATGAATTTTTTATTACAACTTTTAAAAAAATATAAAACTGGTATGTGCAGGATCATCATGGAAAAATAGGCCCTTAAGTGGCCAAAAAAAAAAAGAAAATCAGAAGTTAGGAACTTGGTAAAAATTTGAATAAGTTATCTATATTATTTCAAAAATGTAAGAATAGAATCTGTAGCAAATTGAATATAGTTTCTAAACTACTAGGTTTGTTTAAAAAAAAGAAATCTATTTGGTGAAAATTTGAAATTTTAATGCAATAGTACTTAAATTTCAGGGAAAAAATAAGAAGTAGGTGTCTGTCTGACCACCCTAACCACAATAAAATGATAATATTTTTTTATAATATTTTAGATATAAGTAGAGTATTCATGCCCCGATGTGATGCATATTTTTTTGTAATTTGTTTCTAAGTAAATAATTAATTATGAATTTTTATTACAACTTTTAAAAAATATAAAAAAATTGTATGTTTGACCACCTTAACTTGGTCAAAACTTCATGAAATTCAATTTTTATTTTTTTAATCCCATAGTATGCAAAGCATAGAATGTGACACATGTTTTGGATTCAAAAAATGTGATACCATTTGAAAGCTATAGATGTTTTTCAATCAATCTATCAATCAGGACTTTAGTCGTAATTTGAATAGAAAATGAATAATAATTAATTATTAAATTCAAAGTAAAGAATAATTTATATTGGTGGAAAGCTGAGAATCTCCTTTAAAAACCCTTTTCATTTCATCAATTTTGGGTAAAAAAAAGTCGTCAGCCACATACCCATCTTATTGCCACTTTTTGGCCCATCATGATCCTGCACATACCCAACTCGTATGTCTAACCACCGTAACTTGGTCAAAAATTCATGAGATTCAATCTAATTTTTTTCAATCCTATAGTATGTGAAGCATAGATTGTGACGCATGTTTTGGATTCAAAAAATGTGATACTGTTTGAAAGCTATAGATGTTTTTCAATCAGCCTATCAATCAGGACTTTAGTCGTAATTTGAATAGAAAATGAATAATAATTACTTATTAAATTCAAAGTAAAGCATAATTTATATCGGTGGAAAGCTAAGAATCTCCTTTAAAAACCCTTTTCATTTTAGCAATTTTGGGTAAAAAAAAGTCGTCAGCCACATACCCATCATATTGCCACTTTTTGGCCCATCATGATCCTGCACATACCCACCATCCTCAACCATATACACAACTTCACACAATATATAATTTTTACAACTTGCAATAAGCCCCTAGATCACACTCTTGTCCTCTACCAAATGTAGATTCTAGAAGATGTATTTCTGAAAACTCCCTCTACCCATATTCACAATATGGAGGAATTTGTACACCCTCTATCCAATTTTTTCTTTCTAAGAGGACAACCAACAAAATTTTATACTTTCAAATCCTCAATAGTCATAAGACTCCTTCATAATTGCAATAAACTCACACACAACCCTAATGAATTATCAATGTTTCAGTTTCTTGATTAGCATTTTGAAATTGCAAGACTTTTCTTCACACCTGCAAAAATATTTAGGGCCCTTGTAACATTCCTCTCCTCTTTAAACCCTCATGACATACTTCAAAAAATCACTCTCCTCAATACACTTATCCTCACATACATTCCAGTACCATGTGTTCTCTAATACTATTTAATGCAATCAAGGTTTGTGGGTCCTATCAAACTACCCAAACTTGTAGCATCACCACACTATTAGACACAAATTCAACAATTTAATGAATGAATAGAAAGGTTAGACAAGGATTTTTTATAGTTTACAAACAAAAATCACCATTACAGTTACAAAGTCCACCTTATTCCCTCTATTCCTTCCACAAGGGCCTCCAAAATTAAGGTAATTATTCTCATTTAACAATTAATAGCTAGGAATTTGAGTTGGATTAGATCATGGTTGTTATAGTAAATTTTTTTTCTAGAAATGATGAATTTAGTAGCAACTGAAAGTCCAACAAATCAGCATGAACTAAATGTCTCACAAACCAATAGGAAGTGAAATTTCCATAGGAAGTGGAAGTTATGCATAGTCTCTTTGCTATCAGGTTATTGCAAATAACTAATGTTGATGGTAATGTTACTCACAGCAATAGGGTGCATAAATTCTTCATAGACAAACCATGAAGAGCCTATCCTTCTTGAAAGACTTAACAAAAGGAAACCCCAAGGGATCCGTATGATAGGATAAAGGTTGAATCAGTTCAATCCCAAGTCTTTGGTAGTTAGGTCTTGACAATACTAGGTTCACTTCAGGGTATGATGTGATATTGTTGTTAATCTCAAAGGGACTATGTTTGTTTGAAATCATATGTACTAGACACTGAATTTTTTAGTCAGACCATAAAATAACATCATGAAATCGAAAGATTTGAAACAATATTTCATGAACATCAACAATTTTTGCTATCACTTAAGTAGATTTAACTTTAAGAATTCAGTAATTTAATAGGAAATGAAATATTTTCAATAAATTTCCATCCATTCATCTTTTTTTTTTGACATTTTCTAGAATTTAAACCTCTATTCTAAAATAAAACATTAAAAATATTGAAAATTAAAATTTCTCCCGGTTATTCTCCATGCATGCCCCAAAGAATTAACCAAATCAAAGAAAACTGCTTTATACTTCACTAGAATGTTTCACAGCTACATATAAAATGGTGCAAGCTTTTAAAGAAAGGGGTTTTAGTTTGGACACTGAGTAGGTTTTGCATGCACCCTTAAACAACACAACACACAGTCTTGTTCAACTGAACTAACAAAACTAGCTACAAAGATTCATGAGATAGGTAGCTATCAAATTGGCTTCAATATTGATTAATATCTATGTGCATACAAGTTTTTAAACCGAAATGATTTAGAAAATAGGGAAAAAGAACAAAATTTAGAGAAGTTTTGGCTCTTCCGAAATCCACAAATTTTGAACTTAAGTTAAAAAGAAGTATCCTCTGGCCTTTTATAAATGTAAGGCACAGATAGGATAAGACAAATACATGAGAGGAAATCCAAGGGACAAATCACATCAAGGCACGTGGAATGTAGTGACTAGTAAGAGAATTGCAATCGAAGTCAATGAAGGTCAACTCTGATCACACATTGAAGCACTTCATGCTTTAACGCTTTTATTTTCACAAGGAAAATAACTTGAATTAGGATAATGTGTAGGAAATTTCCCATATATTCAGAATGATTACTTTATCAACCTATTCACACACTCCATTCTGCTTTGGGCTTGCTACTCTCGGGAATGGGCTTCCCCGAAGATTGGCATTTTTCTCCTTTGCATGTGTAATACTAGGATCTCCAGCATTCCAATGGAATCAAAGCCCTCTTCCTTATAACCTCCAAGAGTATGCAACCCTATCTAGATATAATTTTATCTCTGATTCAAATTTTCCTAACAGTCCATACCCAAACTTTGCATCTCATGCAATCACAAATTCCACTCATTAAATCCCTTTAAAAAAAACATTTATAAACATCTCATGTTAATAAAACTATCATTCAATTGTTATCACATAAATTTCTCATAAATAACATGCTTTCTAGCATATTACAAATCCTTGCATGATTATCTTTCATATTCTAGATTATGGGACTATCAGAATCATCAGATAACCATAGGATTTTAAGAATTCACTTTACATTGCTACTCGGTACCCAATACCCGGTATTCAGCTTTACCCATAAATTTTCCCCGGACTCTGGTTTTACCAGAACTTCCATTTTACTAGACCTTATCTATCAGACCAAAACATTATGTTCATATTTGCACTACCATTTTCCCTTTTTCAAGCATTCCTTGTTCCCAGTATCAGGTACCCGGAACACTACATTACGAAGTACTCTTTTATTAAAGATTTCTCTTTGCTCTTCACTTCCAGTGATCTTTACAACTAGCTAGCTCCTACCATAAGAGATAAATTTTTCACTTGGGTCCCCAACTCTTAGAACCTTGGGGTGTTTTGTGAGACCACACAACAACTTGCAACCAATAAAACCAAAGTTAAATCAAAGCTTAAGATTAAATCAATAGTTGTAAATTATACTTTATGCATATTTTAAAATGTTCAATAACTTTTACTTTTACCTAGATTCTAGCATAAAAAAGAAAAACTACCTTGGAAACATCCATGTGCTCTGATTAATTCTGATTTTTTGAATTTAGTGAAAAAAATTAGTTTATTGACATTGAACTACATAATATGGTAATCCTCCAAAGCCAACCAGGGATATAGCCTTGATTCCAGTCAAGCATCCATAGCCCTGACAAGGTTATCTCTGTAATTCCCCCCAAGCATAACTCTAGTGCTAGCCAAGCATCTATAGCCCTGGTAGAGATATTTTGATAGCCTAAAGAGTTGAATTTTTTTTTTAAGATATTGCAATGATAGCTCATTTTCTCTTTTGATATTTCAATAATAGCTCATTTTCAACTTGCAGACAATGAAGCTCTCTATTAGGTTGGAAATTATAGTGGTAGCGAAGGTTTCCTTTTAATTTTTCACTCAATGAAAATCCCTTCATCAATTCACTTCATCCTAAAAATTCATTTAATAATCCCCTGTTGGTGTATATTTTTGGCTAAATTTTACCAATTTATGCCAAATTCTAGCTAACTGCAACTCGTTATATGTTAGAAAATATGCATAAATTAAAATTTAGCAACGAAAAATTTAATCACCAAATTTAAATCTAAATTTGGAACCATTAGTCACCACCCTTCTGATTAAATTCTATGGAAACCACTATATACTCGGCTAACACTTCCAATTTGATGGCGCTACACCACATTAATGAGTTGGGAATGTCATAATGACATTGAAACATGATCACGTTATTCTACATTAAATTTGCATGCCTTAACTCGCACATATTGCTTCTTTCAATTTACCCAGGTGATGATGTGTGCTACCTTATTGGCTTTATTTTCCTTTCTACTCCACACACATTTAAGCACCTTCATAATTAATACAGCTTAAAAATTTACATGAAATGACCACTATTAACTTTAAAATCTTTAGCTTGCTTGATTCACAATCTTCGTACTAATCAAATTTGAAGCAATTTATCACCAACTTTGTGTAAAGAATTAATTTGATTTAACATTTTTCTTTGAAGACAATTATTCAATTTCCACCTTTCTTATGGTTTCCAAGACTCCACTCGAGGAAAATATGTACCACAACTTCCTCATGGCTATCCATAAATTGTGCACTTCTTTTCAAATTCTTCACATTTTTGCTTAGCTTTCTTGTTATTCTGAATTTATTGCTCTACTAATTCTTGTTTGCTTCTAGGTTATGGATGCTCCAATTTTCTTTTCCTTCTTTCATTGCTAGAATGTTTTCTTTGGAAGTATCACACCACAAAGGCTTGAGACAATTTTCTTCATTTAGACTTCCAATTTCACTATACCAAATTTGTGCTTAGTTCTTAGGGAAAAGTGTGTAGAATCCAACCGCTATTTCTGCTTCTATTCTGACATGGCTTCTCATTTTGTAGCATCACTTTTGGATATTGGGCTTCATGTAGAAGATGTTCACTTAGTTTCCAATTTGATAGTAAGGCCTGAATATTTGGAGAATCTGAATACTATTTTATCTGTTGCACACCCGGCCATTGGAATCCCTTCCATGGATGATATTCATTGATACTTAGAACACGTGGAAGTGGTTCCACTTTGGCCTTTCCTTATTGACCTCCATATTCGAGACTTTGAAGTTCACCAAGAACTCACCTACATAGGGTTTTTGGCCCTGATAGATGAGGCATCCCATATCGATTGAATGGCTACTCCTATCTGTTGCTTGACTTACTCCCTTTTTTTGAATTTTTTGATCTTGTGAAGCAATAATTTTGATACCCATGTATATACATGATACACACACACACACACACACACACACACACACACACACACACACACACACACACACACACACACATATATAGCTTTGTATTACATCTCAAAGCATGTATTTTTTGTGAATGGTTTTATCATTTTTATTTCACAGCATAATTTTACAAATGTTTATATTAACTTTCATGTGTAAGATAAGCTAAGAAAAAATTTATAATGCAAAGGCCAAACAAAAAAGAAAGGAAAGCCACAGCAAAAAAAAACAAAAAAAAAAATAGACCCTACAGAAAGAAAACTAACCCTAACTAACCAAACCTCTAATTTAACAAAGAATTAAGCCTAACAAAACAACTTATTTTGATTTCAATGACTATTTCCATTGTTGTTTTGGTACAAATTACAACAGGTTTATCCTTAAATTCATTCAACGAAATTTCAAAAATTCTACTGTAACAATGAATTCTTCTAATTATTTTGTGTTTAATAATTGTAAATTCAAAGGTGCACTTACAAATGACTTGGCTCATATGTATGAAAAAAACCTCATTAAAGGTCGATTGCACACACTTCATCTGATGTGACCATACTCTACGTTCTTTCAGCCCTAGTTCATGGCTTGTTTCTCCACTTTGTTTGCTCCCATGAATTCTTGTGTCCATTTCTCGACATTCTTCTCCTCTAAAAATCTTCATGTCTTTGGTCCTATTTTCACTTTTCACTTTGTTAGACCAAGATATATCACAATTTATATTGTTATCAGAGAGAGAAAAAGTAAAAGTTTGATACTCTGTATCATATATAAAATCAAGAAAATTTCCTTTTTTAACTTGTGAATTTTCAACTTGGATCAAAATACACGTGTCTCCCACTCGATTTTCCCGCTCCTTTTCTTGATTTACGTTTTCCACATACAAGGAGAATGATGACTCGTCTATACCATTTCCTCATTTCTGATGTGATTTCTTTGAATCTTTGCATTCTCACTTGTTTTCCTGCAAAACATTAGGATTTTCTTTATAATAATTGCAATTATCAAACGGTTTTGATGTATTCAGTAATTTTTTAATATTTCCAATTCCAATAGCATTACACATATTTCTCATTAATGATTCTTGTCTTCTAGAAGTTAGAACTTCTTTTGTTAACAAAATCACCTTACATATGGACAAACTTACCCTAGTTGAAATTATTTCACAATCAAGTTCATCGTGATCAGTTGTATCATGAATTCTAAACTCGGTGACTCTACCAAAGGTGAATAAACTCAAAGGATGTAATCTCTAGTTAAATTTTTTCCAAAGGTTCTCAACTTCCATATTGAAATACCAGCTTGCATTAATTATTCACTTTACAAGCTTTCTCCTTAAACTTAGGACTAATACAAATTTCAAAAATATGTCCTTCCTTCTAGCGCTAGTTCCTATTGATGGTGATGTTACTCACATCAAGAGGTAAAATAAATAATTCATAGAAAAACCACGAAGAGCCTATCCTTCTTGAAAAACTTAACCAAAGGCAACCCCAAGGGATCCATATGATAGGATAAAGGTTGACTCAGTTCAATCCCAAGTCTCTAGTAGTAAGGTCTTGACAGTACTAGGTTCACTTCAAGGTATGATGTGATATTGTTGTTAATCTCAAAGGGACTATGTTTTTTTGAAATCATATGTACTAGACACTGAATTTTCAGTTAGACTGTAAAATAACATCATGAAATTGAAAGATTTGAAACAATATTTCATGAAAATCAACAATTTTTTCTATCACTTAAGTAGATTTAGCTTTAAGCATTCAACAATTTCATAGGAAACAAAATATTTTCAATAAATTTCCATCCATTCATCTTTTTTTTTTTAAACATTTTCCAGAATTTAAACATCTATTCTAAAATAAAGCATAAAAATACTGAATAAAAATACTGAAAATTAAAATTTCTCCTAGTTATTCTCCACGCATGCCCCAAAAAATTAACCAAATCAAAGCAAACTGCTTTATACTTCATCGGAATGTTTCACAACTACATATAAAACCATACAAGCTTTTAATGAGAGGGGTTTTAGTTTGGACACTGAGCAGGTTATGAATGCACCCTTAAATGGTGTAGCACATAGTCTTGTTCAAATGAACTAACAAAACCAACTACAAAGATTCATGAGATATGTAGCTATCAAATTGGATTCAATATTGATTAATATCTGTGTGCATACAAGTTTTTAGACCAGAATGATTCAAAAAATAGGAAAAAAGAAAAAAACTTAGAGAAGTTTTAGCTCTTCTGAAATCCACAAATTATGAACTTAACTTAAAAACAAGTATCCTCTATCCTTTTATAAAGGTAAGACATAGATAGGATAAGACAAATACATGAGAGGAAATCCAAGGGAAAAATCACATCAAGGCACGTGGAATGTAGTGACTGGTAAGAGAATTGCAATCAAAGTCAATGAACGTCAACTCTGATTACATGTTGAAGCACTTCAAGCTTTAATCATTTTATTTTCACTAGGAAAATAACTTAAATTAGGATAGTGTGTATGAACTTTGCCATATATTTAGAATGATTACTTTATCACCCTATTCCCACACTCTTTTCTGCTTTAGGCTTGCTAGTCTCAGGAATAGGCTTCCTTGAAGATTGGAATTTGTCTCCACTGCATGTGTAGTACCGGGATCTCCAACATTCTAGTGGACTAAAAGCCCTCTACCTTATAACCTCCCAGAGTACACAACCCAATCTAGATATAATTTTATTTGTGATTCAAATTTTCTTGACCGTCCATACTTGAACTCTGCATCTCTTACAATCAGAAATTCCACTCATTAAATCCCTTTTAAAAAAAAAAACATTTATAAGCATCTCATGTTAATAAAACCATCATTCAATTGTTATCATATAAATTTCTCATAAATAACATGCTTTCTAGCATATTACAAATCCTTACACGATTATCTTTCATATACTAGATTACTAGACTATCAAAATAATTGGATAACCATAAGATTTTAAAGCTTCACTTTACATCGGTACCCGGTGCCCGGTATTCAACTTTACCCATGAATTTTCCCCAAACTTCAGTTTTACCAGAACTTCCATTTTACTAGACCTTACCTATCAGACCAAAACATTATGTTCAGATTTGCGCTACCTTTTTCCCTTTTTCCTCCATTCCTGGTTCCTGGTATCAAGTACCCGAAACACTGCATTACGAAGTACTTTTTAATTAAAGATTTATCTTTCCTCTTCACTTCCGGTGATCTTTTCAACTAGCTAGCTCCTGCCATAATAGTTAAATTTTTCACTTGGGTCCCCAAGTCTAACAACCTTGAGGTGTGTTGTGAGACTACACAACAACTAGTTCACATAAAAAGTCTGACACTTTCATACATGGTGACATCACAAATACTTTAGGTTGTTTCTTGTGTGAATTTTTCTTAGTGCACTTTTCTAGGCCAGTAGCATTTTCACACAAATTCACTTGGCTAGAATATACTTGCAAACTCTAGTTGGATGTGAAGTCCTCAAAATGGTTAGATATGAAAGAATTTCTTGTAGACCAAATGGCCACAAGGTTCTCACAAATTCCAATTAGACATGAAATTCCCATAAGTTTAGATGGCCCTAAGTTTCCCATGAATGAAAATAAGTGAATCCAAACTAATTGAAAGAATAAAATTTTATCCAATTCAACACTAAAGTCTTGCAAGATGGTAGTAGTTCAAAAGTCCTCAAAGTGAGTAATAAACCAAAAATGTGCAAAGTTGGTAGCAAAAAATGAATCCAAAAAACCATAACATCTAATTTTTATTTAGTATTCACCAAATCTGAACTATATATACCCATTAAACTCTTCTATAGGGTGATTTTCTCGATTTTTCCAAATTAATTATGAAAAATCCCTAAATACACAACTAAAAACCAAACAAAAATAAAGAAAACTTAAGTAAAAATATTTTTTTGGTTGATGCAATATTTCGCTTCCACCCTAGATGCTCATGCATGAATTATTCTAAGTTAAATTATAATATTAAATATATTTGTTCAAAGTATTTAAATAATTAATTTATCTTTAACCCTTCTACCACTAATTGAATAAATTACGACTATTATGTTAGTGTAAATAGCATCTTTACCTACCTAGTTAGCTAATCACCTTCCTAGGATTGACCTATTCACACCTAGATTATGATTATTTATGCTTCTTTTTTTTATTTTTGTATCACTTCATATCATTGAGACGTGTTTCCTCATGACTTCAGACACCTATTGATACTTGCTCACCCACTTGTCAGGTGAGCTCACAAGTGTCCCACCTATAGAGTAGCACTTTGTAGTTCAATCCTACCTTCCTACCTCCTCATCCTTTCCTACATATGCATGGCTTGATCATTATATCATATCATGAACATAGGTTGTCATTGATGTCAAAGGGTGTCAAGGATGTCAAAAATTTCTTTGATGTCAAGGTTTCCATGAATGAAAAAGATTATCTAGGAGTACTCAAATTGCCATTATATTCCATTGTGCTTGTCATGATGTGTTGCAAGAAAGTTGTAGAAGTATATGTTATATTTTTGGTAGCATGATGTGTATCAAGAGGTGTTAATCATGAAGAATTTGTATCATCAATCATATCACTAAATCATTTTTTTTTAAAGAGTGACTGCCTTTCGGGAGTTGGTGTGTATTGTATGCTTAATATACCATGCAGAATATGTAGTCAATATGATTGTGGTGGTTTGAAAGTATGCACAAGGATATCTTTTGGGAAAATATATTTCTCTAGAAATACAAATATGGTTTCCATTTCTTTCATAAATTCATTTTTTCTCCACAGTTTGGAAGGAGAGTATTCCTACATTAGTTCTTTCAGTTTCCTGAGTTTTTTGAGGACATGCTAATTGTGTAAGAAGTTTGAAGTGACAGAAGGTTATATGTTCTTGTCTGTCAACTTGTTCAAGTTCATGGCATGTGTGGTAATGGCTAGTAGCATGCAAAATTCAAATATTGTGTGTGGTGTTAGGATGGGACCTGGTTAAGGTCCTTGTGGTAGTGCACAACATCATGCTCTTTTTGGCAGCAAGAAATTGAAATTGGACCAAACTATTACATGTTTCATGTAAATTGAATTTAGGTACACCTTATGTCATCCTGGCTACTTGTGGATCTCCAACTGACATAGAAAAGTGTCAATGTAATGTCATGCATATATTTCAAATGTTTAGATGCATGTGATATGAATTGAGTATAGTATGTGAAGCATAATTACACCGATGTGAAGAAAACTTGTTTGAAGGAGAAAGTGTGAAGAAATGAGAGTGCACTAGTATTAAAAGAGCATTTTCAGTGAGGATGGGTTTCAATAGTGACTTTGGCACATGTATGTGTTGTATTGAAGATCTTCAAGCTTTATCATTGTATTTCAGTAGGATTGGTGTTCTACTTGTTGTATTTCTTGATTTGGGTATTGGTACCTCCAATAGGTTGGTGCCTACAAGCACAAAAATGGTATTTTTGTCTCTTATAGGTTGGTGCCTACTTCAGCGTGTAAAATTTAGTTTTATATTTATTCATTGTGAGGCTAGATTTGGGCAGTATATCCAAGCAACTTTTCTCATCATGTTTTTTCCCATCTTGGGTTTTCCATGTATATTTGGTGTCCTCTTGTATTATTTATGCTTTTACTTTTTCTTTTTTATGTGGGGTTTGTTGTGGGAAATTATATATATTTTTAATAGTAGCAAAGTTTAAAGTTGCATGATCTAGTATTTTGTGTTGAAGTTGAGAATTTTGAATTCATTAGATCTAATCATTCACCCCCCTCTCAATAAATTGTGTTCCCTTCAATTGGTATCAGAGACAAGTTCCTTTGTAGAAGCCTAACAACTTGAGGTAGATCTGAGATGTCATAGGAAGGATTCTCTATAAATAAAGCACCAATCTTTTATGGATCAAATTTTTCATTTTGGTTCAATTTAGGATGGAGCCCTATTTGATGGATTTAGGAATGGACATTTGGATGTCAGTAGTAGAGTGATATGAAATTATTTAAAACCCTCCTATGGATCAAGTCAGAAAGAGGCCTTGTGAACTCAATGCTAAGGTAAGGAATGTTATTTTATGTGGATTGACTAATTTTTAATTTGTGAATTTGATGTACTGCAAAATTTACAACAAAGGATATTTGGGATCAACTGAAGACTATCTATGAAGTTGACGAATAAGTCAAGAGAGACAAAAATAAAAACTTATTGAGCTTAGTATGAAGGTCTAAAGATGAAATAAAATGATAATATTTCTACATTCATACTCCAAGTTGATGAAGTGGTCAACTCTATCCAAGGTCTTGGTGAGAACTTGGAAGAGAATATTGTTATGAAAAAGATACTCAAATATCTCCCTAGAAGGTTTGATTTTAAAGTCTCTGCTATTGAGGAAGCTAATGATTTGAATGCTTTAAAGTTGATTGAACAACATGGAATTCTAACTACATTTGAGATGAGATTTGAAAGTGAAGATTCTATAAGAAATGAGGCTCCATTTAGAGTATCTATGAAGTAGGTTGATCAAGATTCTGATGTTGTATTAGATTTGGAAGAAGAAATTTTTTTCAAGAAGCTACAAAGAGGTTCTAGTAAGTACAAATGAAAGTTACGTTTTAAGTGTTTCAATTATGGTGAAGGAAGACATTTTATGGATAACTATTCCCATAAGAATTTGAAAAATGTTGAGCAAAAGAATGGAAAGAAATCATTTTAGAGAAGTTCAAAGGTTAGAAGAAACATAATAGTTTCCACACTAATGAGGAAGAAGACTACTCTACTAAAGAAGAAGATGGAGATATCTCCAGAGATGAAGGAAATTTTATCTTCATGGATTTTGAGACTATTGTAGAAGATGAAAAAATAGATTTTGGTAACAATGAAGAAGAGATATATCTTGTGGAAAAATTGATGTGTGTTGGGAAAAAAAATCAAAAGGATGAAGAACATAATTGTAGAAGAGGAAAGGAATAAAGAAAAGGTGTTTTAGGATTTGAAGAAAGAAAAAAAGATGATTATTAATTTGAAGAAGTGGATTGAAGAAGCAAAATGGATTGAAGAATTTCTAACAAAAAAATTTCTATCAACAGAGAAATACTATGAGAAGTTATAAGTAGAAATTGTAACAGTGAGAAAAGAGCTTGAGAAAGTGAACCAATAGCTATAGATGAAGTTTAGAAAAAGTACTCAAACCATAGATTATATTTTGTGAAAGAGATCTCCCCATTTCAAAACTGGAATGGGTTTTGATGATCTAAAGAATAAGTTGACAAAACAGACTGTGAAGTTTGCCAAGGCAAGATGATCTAAAAGAACCATGGAAAGTGATGACAGAATGGCACACAATGATGGCTTTATTCAAGTGTGGAACAAGAGAATAAGATTTGGAAGAAAAAGGTATAGCATTAGGTTCAATTATCCTTTCTTTGGTTATTATTTTAATTGCAATAATTTTGGACATAAGGTTGTAGACTTTAGAAAATATTGTTGGAACACAACAATCTACTAAGAGGGTGGTCAATCAGTAGATACATAAATTTTATCATGTTTCTTCTAAGTGTAGAAAAATCATTTAAGACAAGATGTTTAGACTGAAATAAAATAGATTATGAAAAATGCATGCCAAAAAAGATCAACACACAACAACAGATATACGTGGAAAACCCAAGATGGGAAAAGCCACAGTGAGAAAAATGTTTATAGGAGCTATTGTCCTAATCCAACCTCATAAAAAATCCTTTGTTATAACTTTTAAGGGCACAAACCCTAAGGAGACACCTATCCCCTAAAATGAGCACCAACTCATTTATCTAATGGAACCTACCTATCAGATTTACAACATGTAGAATGAATACAATTTGTTCCTCAAGAACTCTAATCAATGTTACAAAAAATTCTATAACTTCTCAACTCTTTGTTGCTATCACAACAACTCTATTCACTACTCTACACTCACTACTTCAGCTTTGTTTGTCTCTTTCTTCTTTAGTGCATTCTTGATCCACCTCAATGCATTATTATACCTTTTTGCAACTCACCTTTTTCTATTTTTGTGTATTCTCTTTGTCTATCTTAGGGCCTTAGAATCTTTCCTACACTCTACTTCATCATCTCAACCTAGAAACACTTCTCATATGTTTCTAGCAGTGCTAATCAATGATAATCACCTTAAGATCTTCCACTATTAAGGTTCATGATATCTTCTTTACTGTCCTCCAAGTGCATAGAGTCGAACCACATTAATTACCGGTGTAGAGAATTTTACTTCATTTCCATCCTACCAAACCTTAAGATCAGATATGCAATTAATACAATCTTCTAATCCTTCAATCTAGCCTTGATCATTTTCTTAGTGGCCATCTGTACCACTATTTTGTTCATCCAATCACATTACACCTATTGTTCAAGTAGGTAGGCCAATAAATTTTCATATCCATGTATGTTTGTAGGAAGAATCCTATTTGTAGGAGGTTAGCCATTCATTATTACCTCATTCAAATCTGGGCCATAAATCTCTTGCCTTCACACCATGATCTTGAGTTCTTCATCCATTGTCACAACTTTAAATCATGATCATCCAATTGGTGATCATTTAAGTTGACTTTGTTGATCATGTCCTTCATAAACATCACATATTGCCAAAACACTTAGAACAATCACATCATATCCACTATGTAGTGATCACCCTCATATCACTTTCCTTTACTCTCTGTTGTCCATCATATATCACTAATATGCTACGAGCAACACCAATCCTAACTATGATGCACTAACACTTAGCAATGCAATAACATTTTGAAACATGTCCCTACTAACGTCACTTTTTCACTATCATCACTTATCGCTCAAATCTTCAACCTTCTTTGCTTCACAATAGCGATGTGAAGCGATGGGGGAATATAATGCCACATGTCATTGGTCCCACAAAGGTCCTATTCTCCTTTATTGTGCATCATCTAATCATCATGATCATGACCATTGAATGTCTTCATCACATATCACTAATCTTAAGGAAAAATTCAACTTGGTACAATGTGTGATAACCATTCATCGCATGTCGCTGAATTATAAACCAATTTACATAAGCTATCCACGATGCATGATATTCAGTGATCGTCATCAAATCTTGAACTTTGAATGTGCATCATTCAATCTTCAAATGAACTCACTGAAAATAGTTGGGTGATAGGATGTGGGGGCTAGTCATTGAATGAACTTAAGGGCCATAAGTTATAACTTAACTAACCTGCAACCTTCAACCAATAGTCATCAACAAAATAGAAACCGGTTTAGGTGCTATGACCACTAACACTAGGGTTTAATCATAAAATCCTAATCCAAGATGAGAGCATAGGTATAACAAATTTGAGTATAGCCTTCAACCTCTGGATCTACAAAACACATTTCTAAGAAGCTCTCAAAAAACCCATGTTGAATGTGGACTTAGATTTTTCTCTTGAGTACTGAAAGAATTCACTCCAACATGATAGAATTTCATGACAATAGTGCAATACTTTGAATGTAACATTTGTAGCATTCACTCCACCTTCCACATCCATAATACACTGTTGGTGCTTCCTTCATGCAAGATTTGTTTCATTTCCCACCTGATCCCCTTTTGGCATCAATGACAATGATATGCCAAAAATCTCCCCCTTTGTCATTGATGGCAAAACTAAATGCTCATACCAATTGGATAAAATGGTCTTGTACCATAGAAAAAATTACTTCTTGCTTGACATGGGAATAATTCATGATAAATTGGACTTAAGGAGGTCTTGATTTATTGTTGTGAAGTGTTTTTCACATCGACACTATGTCTCAGACCCTTTCAGATGCATTTAACAATATCTTGTAAAGGTGTTGTAAAGAACTTTACCAGTTTTCTAGACTTAATAAACCTACTTCTCCCTAACTCAACATTATAAAATCAATTTAGAAGGCTTGTGAATTAAACTTAATGTTAAACTAGTGTTGTAATGTGTCTTGCACATTCACATTGGTTCTTGTGCCTTTCTAGGCTATGTGGACCTCATCTTAGTGTTGTAAAGTGTATTTAATCACACTTTCACATTGAATTATGTGTCCCAAGCCCTAATTGACCTCTGCATCATCATTAATAGGCCCCTATTAACCCATATTGTGCATCCTGAGGTAATATTTGATAAAATACCTAACAAATTTGCAATGTAAACCTTATTTCCTTATCTCCTAGCATCCTAACTGTCAAAATGGCCCCTATCGGACCCATTCACCATCCATGGTGAATCAGTCCCATCTAGGTGGGACCCATTCACCATGGGTGCCAAATGAGTCTCATTTCGCTCATTTTTTACCTTTGAGCGGGAAAAATTGAAATTTAAGTTTATTATTTTCACATGTTGGCCTTAGTGATCCAATTTTTAGGCTAATAAGGTGAATTTCCTATAAAATTAATTCTCTAAACCCTAAATCACATTCATTTGTTATTATTTATCCATCATTCTTCCATCTCAAGTCAAACAAGGTAGGGCTTCACTATTTCAAGGCATTAAGACATCATTTTTTAGTAATTCAAGGGTAGATTCTTCATGTTCTGTTGCAGAAATTCAAGATCAAACATCATGACAAGGTGATCAACTCCATTATTGCATGTTTCATTCCATTCTTTAATCATTTTTGTTTAATTACCTAAAAGGGTTTTGACCAAGGAAAACCCCCATGCCCTAACATCCAACTGTTGGCATATGGCTTGGGGAGATTGTTGGAATATAGTTTCTAGTGTTTTCATAATCACTAGGATTATAGTGGAAGCATGGAAGAAGTGTCTTCCAGAGATGAAGGAAAAGCACAAAATAATCTTCAATTAGCAGTTGTATTTCTTGAAGTTTTTGAACCAGTTTTTGCTCAAGTAAGTTTTGGTTATACTTCATAGGGGGAGAAAGAAATCCTTTATATTTTTTTCATTGATGTCAAAGGGGGAGAGAGAGCAGTAAAAAATTCCTTATCAAACTTAGGGGGATTTTTGTTGATTTTTGTCACCTATGGCGTTTTGAAGTTTTGAAGGTTCTGACACTTAGTCATTTTTCACTAAGTGTTTCCATCAATGCCAAAGGGGGAGATTGTTGGAATATGGCTTGGGGATATTGTTAGCATATGGCTTCTAGTGTTGACATTCATGCAACTGAAGTCATTTATTTGGTCCGCACTATAGTATCTGACTATACCAGAAGGCAGAGTGGAGAACAGGGTATCTAGTTGAAGTTGAATATGTCAAGTGGTTTGCATTACTAGGTTATCAGTTTTGATTCTGGATCTCAGGGAAGATATTTGGGTATCTAAAATTTCTTTCTCTCAATTTTTGTCTTGTTGCATCAATTGGTGTACAAGTTAGGAGATCCAATCATTCGATTTTTTGTTCATCAATGTATGAAGGACGACTAAGTGAATGCTAGGTGTTGCGAATGTCTAAAGTGGAATTATTTGAAATGTTTTTGTGTTCGAATATTTTTTTTGGGGTCTTGACTATGCTATGGCTGACTTTGGTGGATGCGCATTAAAAGTTATTCATGATTTTAGCCGATAGTTGGAAGATATTTTCTATTTTATTAAAGCTGACATGGAGTGATTGAAATCTTGGTAGTGTATATATATATGTGAGATTTGTTAATTCATTTTGATATGAAGGGATATGTGTGGTGTGTATGTGTTCGACATGTGTTGGTGTGTTTGAAAATATTAGAAGAGCAGTTGAACGAGTTTCATGTGTGCAAAGGAAGATTTTTGTGAAGCGAATTAAGGAAGAGCAGAGTGAAGTACAAAATTAGATAGTAGGTCTAGAATATAATCTATGAGCTTAACCGGAACTATAACTAGGCATTTGTAGATGTTATCTTCTCAGTTCAACCTTTTTATGTAATCCAAATCTATTGTAAGGCAATGATCCTTCCTAATTTTGAGCAATGAGCTCTAGGTAGTGTGCTTGAATGCATGTGCATTCCCCATTTAGTCATCTTATGCTTTTAACAGGGTATAATCTTCTAGAATGACCTCCACCGTGGTTTTTCTCCTAACAAGGTTTTCATGTCAAAAATCTTGGTGTTATGTGTGTTTCTAATGTGTTGTTGATTCATGATTTCATTGATGTTCATTAGATTTGATATTAAGGACTAATAAGTTTAATGAGTTTGAAATTATGTGACAACTGATTCACCTCCCCTCTCAGTTGTCTGCCTTTGTGTTGCCAACACCAACATTTCTCTCTCTTGTCTTGTGTGTTTGCAGATTTAGGCATCTTGGAAATCATTAGGAATCAAGTTGCAAAGTTGTTTAAGTCCTCTCTTCATTATTAGAGGTAAAATATCAACAACAACTCACTTTCAAACTTGTAAACTAGAGTTTATGAAGCGAACACCTATAGAGAATCAAAGTGCAAACCATGAGCTCTAGATTCAACCTTTGAATATTCAGAAATTCAAAAGTGAACTCATTCACCATGGGTGGCGAATGAGTCCCACTCCAAGGATAGTTTTTGGTTTTTTGCATTTTTAGATACCCTTTTTTCTGAAACAGGTTTCGGCACAGTTTCACAGGACTAGGTCTGATTCGCCTAGAATGGTGAATGAGTCCCACCAAGCCTAAAATTCATTGTCAACAGCATTCTAGAATCCATTTCCAATCTCCATCCATATTCCAAGTGCACACTTTCAGTTTCGTCAAGTTCTATTGCAATTTCTATTCATTTCTAGGTGTTTTTGCATTACACAATGTATTTTCAAACATTCTTCCTTTCCTTAGTTTCCATTCATTAATCAATTAATCTTATTAGTTTCTTGCATTCAAACATTACATCTATATTCTATCCATATTGCTTTGATCTTTGATTGTGAACATGCTTTTTGGCCCATCTTTCTCCTTTTAGGTGAAAAACCCTAGAAGTGCTAGAAAGACCTTGGATGCCAAAATCTTTGTTACATTTTAATGAACCCACTTTTCAAATACCTTCTTGTTTGATTTGGAGTCCTTCATCATACACCTAGCTTGCAATGATCCTACATTAGGACTTGCATAAATTTATTTGCATGCTAGGTTTGAAATTTTGCATTCATAGAAAAGTACATTTAGGTTGCATTTTTGGCATCTAAATTCATTTAAATTTTCTAAAAATTTTCATTTTTAATTTAGGTTTGCATCATAGCACTCAAAAAACATCAAAATCCATAAAAAATTTCTAAAAATTATAAAAAAATTCCATACTGAGACTCATTCGCCACCTTGGTCGAATCAGTTCCTTTTGACCCCTAAAACTACCTTTTACATAGTTGAAAACCCTATTTTTAGGCTTCTATTTGGTGCCATTTCCTAGCTATATTAGTTTTCTGCATTTATGTAGCATGCATTTCATCAAATCTAGCCTAAATTAGCTCATCTCATGCATGGTTTCAATTTCAATTTTTCATTCTCATATTGTTACATATCATAATTAGTCAATTATCATCTAAAAATTGCATTTCATTTTAGCCTTTTACATTGCATTTTGAGTTAGCATAGATTGTTATTTCAAAATGTTAGTTTCAATAGTCTCCAAATTTTCAAAGAAAAATCTAGTTAACAAGCATTCTAGTTCTTCATTCTATGCATTCTCTAGTTATGATAGTCTCTTAGCACAAGAGAATGAAAATGTTAATGCATGTCTTAAACTTACATTCCCCTATATATCTACTATTTGTGAGGATGATTTGTTATAAGGGAATTTAAACATAGATAAACATGATGATCATAATTGTACTTCTCTCAATACCTCTCCTTTTAGTGATGAAGGTATCTTGGCGAAAGAAGGTACAATCGTTAAGCATCATGAAGATCTTGTTTGTCCTTCTCCTCATTCCCCTTGGGAAGATAGTATACCAATACAAGATGAATGCATTACCACCACTTTACCTAGTCTCCATTCATCTCCCAACACCTACCCTATTTGTGACAATAATTTCATTAATGATAATGAAAAACACATTTGTGAGGAGGATATGTTGGTATCTAGAAACCCAATGATTGAGATTTATAACATTATTTCTCTCCTTCCTAATGTTCCTAACAATTGGAAGGCTCTCTTTGAACAAGAAGACCCAATCATTGACACACACACAAATCATAGTTGTCCTTCCCTTGATCTCACCCCTCTTTGTGATGATGCTTCTTTACAACATCTAACCATGAAATGTAATGAACTTCTTGAAAGATATCCTCATAGGGTATCTATTATGTCACAAGGCAATGTGATTATGGAAAACAATCAACTTTTTCCCTCTCCTAATATCTCTCCTATTAGTGAAGATGATATTATGGTGTTACACGATCCAATCAGCGAAAATCATGAGAATCTTTTGTGGGAACACATCATAGAACACAACAATTCACCCATGGATAGCTCCCTTACTTACGATGATGACATTTTGGAAGAAAAAACCCTTGAATGTCAAGAACATTTGGATTTTCGTTCTCCTAACAACTCTTCTCCTAGGGAGACTATTATGGTGCAAAAAATGATATTTCTTCCTTAGGGATACATCAAACCAAGACCGCCGAGGTTATGAATGCACAAGTGTCCATTAGATCCCCTTCTATCAATGAACCCCCTACATACCTCGTGGGGCATCAACATAATCCTCTAATTCTCTACCCACCCTCACACAAGAAACAAAATCCACACCAACCCAAACTCATCCTTTACTCACCCTCACATAAGCAACAAAATCAAAACCAACCCAAACTCATCCTTTACCCACCTAAGCATAATGTTTCATACCAACCTTGGAAGTTACAATGACATTCGTCATATATGTAACAAATTATATACAATTAAATCCAATCAAGCCGAAACTTTTTTACTTATCCAAATAAATAACATTATTTGCTACTCCTTGCCATGTAATTGTTGTAGGATCATAGCATACTCACCAAATGTTGCATGTTTTGTATCCATTTCAAGGGTAGCATACCATCATCCATTTTAGGCTCACCTTGTTCCTACACTAAGTGGGGGAAAGGGGTTCGATAGCCTTTTCCTTGTATGTCACTTTTTGTTGCATCCTTTGGCTAGTTGTTAATATTTCATGAACATATAAGATCACTCTTGGGATGTGGACGATGTTCCTTAATTTGGCTCACATGTGACATACTACAATGGTGTTAGCAACCGCTTTAAAGTGGGGGGCATACATAGGAAACATCTTTATGCAAATTTCATGCCGCGTTTTACTTTTTCTTGTGATGTGTCCTCTTCTTGGTGGTGTCATTGGGTTTGATGCATTCCAAGTGTATAATTAGCTGAAGTGACCTAATGCGAACAAGGCATCCCATGGATAATGATATGACATCCTGAATTTTCCTCTCTTGGAGACATTAGGTACAATGCTCCCTAAGAAGAATACCTTACTTGAACAAAGCAAAATCCCCTTTAGAAAAATTATTTACATATTCAAAAACATTTACGCAAAGCATTACATTGTGGTGCCTTATCAATGTTATCAGGAGCATAATTGAGTATGGTTTGTATAATGGGAAGCCGACACACTGGCATGAATTTCTCACTAAACCACTTCTTTTGGATTACTCACCCCATGAAAGACCTGATGTTTTGTTGCCCCACAGTGAGCACATATTTTCCACCCCATTCTTACCATTGCATGATTATGTATCTTGTTGGTTTTACTTACGATCTTGGATCCTGGGGGCTTGACTGCCTTCTTGATTTTTGTCATTCTTTGTCATCTAGATCTGTACACTCAGATCTCTCTTGAATGTCTACTTTAGTGTGAGTTTGTAGCAAGCTCATCCTCTCACTAAACTGGGGGCTAACTGTACTATAGAAAAAAGTACTTCTTGCATGGCATGGGAATAATTCATGATGAAATGGACTTAAGGATGTCTTGATTTAGTGTTGTGAAGTGTTTTTAACATCCACACTAGGTCTTGGACCCTTTCAAATGTATTTAACGATGTCTTGTAAAGGTGTTGTAAAGTGTTGTAAATAACTTTCACGCTTTTCTAGACTTAATTAACCTATTTATCCCTAATTAAACATTATAAAATCAATTTAGAAGGCTTGTGAATTAAACTTAATGTTAAACTAGTGTTGTAATGTGTCTTGCACATTCACATCGGTACTTGTGCCTTTCTAGGCTATGTGGACCTCATCTTAGTGTTTTAAAGTGTATTTCATCACACTTTCACATTGAATTATGTGTCCCAAGCCCTAATTGACCTTTGCATCATCATTAATAGGCCCCTATTAACCCATATTATGCATCCCAAGGCAATATTTGATAAAATACTTAACAAAGTTGCAATTTAAACCTTATTTCCTTATCTCCTGGCATCCTAGTTGTCAAAATGGCCCCTTTGGGACCCATTTTCCATCCATGGAGAATCAGTCCCATCTAGGTGGGACCCATTTTCCATGGGTGGTGAATGAGTCCCATTTGGCTCATTTTTGACCTTTGAGCGGGAAAACTTGAAATTTAAGTTTATTATTTTCACATGTCGGCCTTAGGGATCCAATTTTCAAGATAATGAGATGAATTGCTTATAAAATTAACTCTCTAAACCCTAAATCATATTCATTCTTCCATCTCAAGTCAAACAAGTTGGGGCTTCACCATTTCAAGGCATTAATACATTAATTTTCAAACATTCAAGGGTAGATTCTTGATGTTTTGTTGCAAAGATTCAAGATAAAACATCATGACAAGGTAATCAACTCCATTATTGAATGTTTCATTCCATTCTTTCATCATTTTTGTTTAATTTCCTAAAAGGGGTTTGACCAAGGCAAACCCCCATGCCCTAACATCCACATTTATCTCTCTTTTCTTGCGTGTTTGTAGATTTTGGTATCTTGGAAGCTTGGAAATCATTAGGAATCAAGTTGTAAAGTTGTTTAAGTCCTCTCTTCATCATCCAAGGAAAAATATGAACAAAAAATCACTTTAAGACCTAAAAATTAGAGTTTCAGAAGTGGACACCTATAGAAAATCAAAGTGCAGACCAAGAGCTCCAAATTCCACCTTTGAATATTAAAAAATTCAAAACTAGGCTCATTCACCATCGTTAGTTAATGAGTCCCACTCCAAGTGTAGTTTTTGGTTTTCTAAATTTTTAGATACCCTTTTGTCCGAAATAGGTTCCAACATAGTTTCACAAAAGTGGGACTAATTCGCCTAGAATTGTGAATGGGTCCCACTAGGCCTAAAATTTAGCATCAATAGCATTCTAGAATCCATTTCCAATATCCATTCATATTCCAGGTGCACACTTTCAGTTTCATCAGGTTTTGTTGCAATTTTTATCCATTTCTAGGTGTTTTTGCATTATGCAATGTGTTTTCAAATATTCTTCATTTCCTTAGTTTCCATCCATTAATCAATTAATATTATTAGTTTCTTGCATTCAAAAATTGCATCTATATTCTATCCATATTGAATTCTTCTCTGAGTGTGAACATTACATTTTTTCCCATCTTTCTCCTTATAGGTGAAAAACCCTAGAAAATCTAGAAAGACCTTGGATGCCAAAATCTTTGTTACATTTTGGTGAATCTAATTTTTTGAATATCTTCTTGTCTTATTTGGATTCCGTCATCATACATCTATCTTGCATTGATCTTGCATTAGGACTTGCATGAATTTATTTGCATGCTAGGTTTGAAATTTTCAATTCATAGAAAAGTGCATTTAGGTTGCATTTTTGGCATCTAAATTCATTTAATTTTTTTGAAATTCTACCTTTTTAATTTAGGTCTACATCATAGCACTCAGAAAACATCAAAATCCATAAATTTTTTTTGAAAATTCTGAAAAAGGTCCATACTAGGACTCATTTGCCACCTTGGGAAAATCAGTCCCTTTTGACCCTTGAAACTGCCTTTTATAGAGCTGAAAACCCTATTTTCAGGCTTCTATTTGGTGCAATTTCATAGTTGTATCAGTTGGCTACATTTCTGTAACATGTGTTTCATCAAATCTAGTGTAAATTATCTCATCTCATGCAAGGTTTCAATTTCAAGTTTGCATTCTGATATTGTTACATATCATAATCAGTCAATTATCATCTGAAAATTTCATTTCATTTTCTCCTTTTACATTGCATTTTGAGTTAGCATAGATTGTTATTTCAAAATGTTAGTTTCAATATTCTCCAAATTTGCAAACAAAAATCTAGTTAACAAGCATTCTAGTCCTTCATTCCATGCATTCCCTAGTTATGATAGTCTCTTAGCACAAGAGAATGAAAATGTTAAGGCTTGTCTTAAAATTACATTCCCCCCTATATCTCTTATTTGTGAGGATGATGTGTTATAAGGGAATTCAAACATAGATAAACATGATGATCATAATTTTACTTCTCTCAATACCTCTCCTTTTAGTGATGAAGGTATCTTGGCGAAAGAAGGTACAATTGTTAAGCATCATGAAGATCTTGGTTGTCCTTCTCCTCATTCCCCTTGGGAAGATAGTATAATAGTACAAGATGAATGCATTACCGTCACTTTATCTATTCTACATTCATCTCCCAACACCTCCCCTATTTGTGACAGTACTTTCATGAATGACCATGACAAACACATTTGTGAGGAGGATATGTTGGTATCCAAAAACCCAATGATTGAGAGTTATAACATTATTTCTCTCCTTCCTAATGTTCCTAACAATTGGAAGGCTCTCTTTCAACAAGAAGACCCAATCATCGACACACATTCAAATCATATTTTTCCTTCCCTTATCTCACCCCTCTTTGTGATGATGCTTCTTTACAACATCTAACCATAAAATTTGATGAAATCCTTAAAAGATCTCCTCCTAGGGTAGATATTATGGCACAAGACAATGTGATTATGGACAACAATCAACTTTTCCCCTCTCCTAATATCTCTCCTATTAGTGAAGATGATATTATGGTGTTACACGATCCAATCAACGAAAATCATGAGAATCTTATGCAGGAACACATCATAGAACACAACAATTCACCCATGGATAGCTCCCTTACTTACGATGATGACATTTTGGAAGAACAAACCCTTGATTGTCAAGAACATTTAAATTTCCATTCTCCTAACAACTCTTCTCCTAGGGAGACTATTATGGTGCAAGAAAATGATATGTCTTCCTTAGAGATACATCAAACCAAGACTGTTGAGGTTATGAATGAGTTTCCATTAGATCCCCTTCGATCAATGAACCACCTACATTCCCTGTTGGGTATCCAAAGAATCCTCTAATTCTTTACCCACCCTCACATAAGAAACAAAATCCACACCAACCCAAACTCATCCTTTACCAACCCTCACATAAGCAACAAACTCAAAACCAACCCGAACTCATCCTTTACCCACCTAAGCATAATGTGTCATACTAACCTTGGAAGTTACAATAACTTTTCTGACATATGTAACAAAGTATATACAATCAAAGCCAATCAAGCCAAAAAAAAAATTACTTATCCACATAAATAACATTAGTTTATGTTCCTTGCCATGCAATTGTTGTAGGATCATAGAATACTCACCATTGCATGTTTTTCATCCATCGCAAGGGGCAACATACCATCATCCATTTCAGGCTCACCTTTGTCCTACACTAAGTGGGGGCAAGGGGTTCGATAGCCTTGTCCTCGTATGTCACTTGTTGTTTCCTCCTTTGGCTAGTTGTTAACCTTTCATGAAAGTATAAGAGCAAGCTTGGGACATGGACGATGTGCCTTAAGTTGGCTCGCATGTGATATACTACCCTTATTCATGACATAGCTTATTGAGAACATATGACTTGGCATAGGGATTTTGACATAATCTCTCATACCTTCTACTTTAAAGAAATTTCTCATAGTAATGGTGTTAGCAACTACTTTAAAGTGGGGGAATAAATAGGAAACATCTTTGTGCAAATTTCATTGCATGATTTACTTTTTTTGTGGTGTGTCCTCTTCTTGGTGGTGTCATTGGGTTTGATGCCTTCCAATAGTGTATGATCAACTGAATTGGCCTAATGCAAGCAAGGCATCCCATGGATAAGGATCTGACATCGTGAATTGTACTCTCTTGGAGACATTAGGTACAATTCTCCCTAAGAAGAAGACCTTACTTGAACAAAGAAAAATCCCCTTTAGAAAAATTCTTTACATATTAATTTTTTTTTACAAAAAGAATTACACTGTGGTGCCTTATCAATGTTATCAGGAGGATAAGTTTTCTATGGTTTATATAATGGGAAGCTAACACACTGGCATGAATTTCTCACTAAACCACTTCTTTTGGATTACTCACCCCATGGACAACTTGATGTTCTATGGCACTGGAGTGTGCACATCTTTTCCACCATGTTCTTGCCATTGCATGATTATGTATCTTGTTTGTTTGACTTGGGATCTTGGATCCTAGGGGCTTGTCTTCCTTGATGATATTTCTCATACTTTGTCATCTACATCTGTACACTCAGATCTCTCTTGAATGTCTACTTTAGTGTGATTTTGAAGCAATTTCATCCTCTCACTAAAGTGGGGGCTAAATGTACCATAGAAAAAGGTACTTCTTTCTTGACATGGGAATAATTCATGATAAATTTGACTAAAGGAGGTCTTGATTTAGTGTTTCGAAGTGTTTTTCACATCCACACAAGGTCTTGGACCCTTTCAAATGCATTTAACGATGTCTTGTAAAGGTGTTATAAAGTTTTTTAAACAAATTTCATGCTTTTCTAGACTTAATGAACCTATTTCTCCCTAATTCAATATTATAAAATCAATTTAGAAGGCTTGTGAGTTAAACTTAATGTTAAACTAGTGTTGTAATGTGTCTTGCACATTCACATTGGTTCGTGTGCTTTTCTAGGCTATGTGGACCTCATCTTAGTGTTGTAAAGTGTATTTAGGGCAGGTGCATGAAGTTGGGTTACACTTTTGTGGTCAACTTCAAAAAAAAGTTTGGAAATGACATAACGCAAGCGCGTTATAATGCGCTCGTGTTATTTCATTTTAAAAGAAAAAAAAAGTGAAAGTTTTTCATTTTATCTTTCTATTTTTCTGCTTTTCCCGTAGCCAAAAACCATCATTTTTGCACTCGCGTTTTGGGAGGAGGCATTCTTCAAAATTCATCAACAACAGCTGCTTTTCATTTGCAAACATGGTACCACGATGATGAAGAGGTGCAAGAGGTAAGTATTGTTTGCTATTTGTTTTGAATTTCTTAGTTTCAAGTTGATTTTGTTTGTTTTAGGTTAGATTTTATTTTTTTTTAATTTGTAGGAGATGCAAATAATCCTAAAAATCCTCAACAAGAATAGGAAAATCCTCCTCAACAAAACCCTGCTCAACAAAATCAACCTCCCCCACCAATCACTCAACACCGTCCTGGCACTCAACAAAATTTGAGGAGTGAAATTGAAAACAACAAAAAACAAATTGAGGATCTTATCAGTAGGTTCAGTTATCCAAATGCTTCAACCGCATAAAGAATTACACTAGAAAATTCAATGAAATAGATGTTAAAAAATATAGATTCAATAACCCAACAAATAACGGGATGGCAAGATAGGAGGCAAGAAGCTAAGGCATATTATGCAGATAAACTATCATATAAACAAGTAAAAGATTTAAAAATTACTAAAGGTGATTTGTGCTCTCTATTCACTGACCCTAGAACAAATCAAAATCTTAGCCTCAATGCGAAGAGGTTTCCTATTCATTGGTGCCACCACCAAGAGATTAGTAACCGTTTTTATGATAGGTGGTACTTCGTCTTTGATTACCCACTGTGCAATAATTGTGAAGTCCCCCAATATTTTCTTAGGAAACTATACAGTGATTTCGTATTGAACTAAATCCCAAATTATTTTGATATGAGGGAGTTCTAGGGGAGAGGTGGGGGGTCGGCTCAGGATAGGCCCGGTGCACAGCTGGATCCTGCGTGGCAAGGGATACAACCTCTCGCTAGGCCGCCTCGTGAGCACATTGTTATGCCTATCTTTGTGAAGGAGAGTGTTGACATAGAGACATTACAGGTGATCAACACTTTGACCCAGAGTGCCATCCATCATACTAGCCCTATTGTACAGCACCATCCAGGGGAGTTTTCGGGTGGTGGCCTTTGAACCCATGTGTGTCAATCTTGTGGGGCGTCTTGTTCATATGACCCCACCGACACATAGGAGGCTGCTATGTAGGATCTGTATGCTGCTACACAGGATCCGTATGTTTCTACAAGGATGGAGAGGATGGATGACATTTTGCATCGTGCATATGGCATTGATAGTTAGGTAAAATTCAGCATGTTCATTGAATTTAATTTATTAAATTTTGATTCTGAAATGCATGATTAACTAATTTAGTTTTATTATTTTAATAAAATTTTAGAGTTGCAGTGTTGAGACTGGATACACCGGTCCTCCACCTACTTATTTCTGCAATACACCTATCAATGGGGTATGTAACTAGTAAACAATTATAAATTTATTACATGTTAATAGCATTGTTTTATGAATGGTATTTTAATACATGTGATTTTGGATGTTGAACAGGCTAATATTGGTGGTTTCAAGCAAACACCTCCTAGTGCCAGTGGATCAACTCAAATTTACACGTAGGTAATAGAATAAAGAAAACTTAACTAATGAATTCTACTTAATAGATTTGTGTAGTTTATATTCATATTATTGGTTATGTTGCATTACACATCATTCAAACTCAAAGCATTAGTACTTCAAATTCCATAACTAATAACTAGATGTTGATAGATGGCAAAATTTCAACTATACAATATAGTTGTTTAGAAAGTCAACATAAGCATCGTGATGCAATTACTTCACATGGAGGCATGTGCTTGCAAAGGTGCACCACCATGACAAACTATGGATGCTTGGAAAAAATTTATGAGATCATAATAGTAAGAAATAGCATAAACAAGGAAATTATTGATGCAGAGCATCATATCAAAACACTCAATCATCAAGGTACATCTGATGCAGAGCATCCAACAAACACCATCAACATCATTTCTTCAAGGGATTTCAATCCCAAATAGAATTAAGAGAAGATCAAATATAATTTCATCAGAAATGTACTTTTCATTCAACCAAAATCCACTCAAATTCTCTTCGTGATTCCATAGGCCATCATTCATCATTACACTAATGATTATTCCAATTGATTCATTCAAATAAAAAATCATATTAAAGAAAACTTTGACTTAATCAATTAGATTCACATCATTCTCAACCACCATAAAAACAACATAAACCTGATTATTGACACTTGAACAATTCATCCTTTCATTTATTCACCAAGGCAACAAATAAATTAAACCATACCTCACTATTATTAGTCCATTATCAAGTAATGTACTCACCATATTTTGACTGCAACAGTCTATTTACAGGTTACAAACTCCTGCTACAACAAAATCTTTATTATCATCTTGTGGTTAATCACCAATTTGCTGAAAAGGCTTCATAATAGTCACCCATCCAACCATCAAAGTCACCAAACCTGTCTTATACACCTTAACCAAATTTAGTAACATCAATCATATCATTAGTTTGATAGTAACCAAGCACTCAATCATATCACAAAAGCTTTGAAAGGATACAAGTCATAAATGTTGAAGATAGGAGAGATTGCCACCCTAGGAGGTAGCTCTATTTCATAAGCATTTTGGCCAAACTTGTAGACCACCTTGCAAGGTCATATCTTCTTCATCATGATTTTGGTATACTTTCCTTTTGGAAGTCTCTCCTTCTTCAAGTGTGTCATCACCAAGTCTCCAACCTTGAATTGTACATTCCTCTTCTTTAAATCTGCCTTTTCCTTATACTCCTCAACATTCTTTTGAAGGGTTTCCTTCACTTGTTGATGAATATCATTCATTGTAATAGAAAATTCCTCACCTTGAGCACTTCTCCTAGAAACTACTTGTAGATCTCTTAGTTCATAGACCCCTTGAGGGTGCATGCCATAAACTACCTTAAAAGGGCTTCTACCAATGCTCCTATTCATGGAGTCATTATATGAAAATTCACCCTGAGGTAAAATCAGATCCCAAGCTTGTCCATGCTCCTTGGTAAGGCATATTAAGAGGTTTCCCAATGATCTATTCACCACTTCAGTTTTTCCATCCATTTGTGGATGGTATGCTGAACTAAAGGAAAAAAAATTTCCTTGTCTTTCTTCCACAAGGTCCTCCAATAGTGACCAATGAATTTAGAATCCCTATCAGAAACAATGCTTAAAGGAAGTCCATGTATCCTAACAACCTCCTTAAAGAAGAGACCTGCTATATGAGATGCATCATTGGTGCTTTTGCAAGGAAGAAAATGTGCCATCTTACTAAATCTATCAACTGCCACAAAGATACTATCAAAACCTTTTTGGGTTCTACAAAACCCCAAGACAAAGTTGATACTTACACACTCCAAAGGCCTATTGGGAATGGGAAGTGGTTGATAGAGCCCTACATTTGATGAAGTTCCCTTTTCCCTTTAACATATTGTGCAGCTTTCCACATACCTTCTCACATCCACCTATAACTTTGGCCAATAGTAAAATCCCGTAACTTGTTCTAAGGTCTTGTCAAGGCCAAAGTGATCTCCAAGACTCCCACTATGTTTCTCCTTTATGATATTCTCCCTCATTGAGCATTTATGCACACACAATTGGCTTCCTTTGAAGAGAAAACTAGTTTGCAATAAAAAGTTAGATAATTCACCATGAAAAGAATTCAAATGTTGTTCACAAACATTGTATACCTCCTTGAAATCTAAATCTTCATGATACATATCCTTCAATGCTTCAATCCCCATGCTTTGGAGTTGGATCTCTTGCACTACAAGTGCCCTTCTACTGAGAGCATATGCCACCTTATTTGCTTGGTGCTTCTTATGCCTTATTGTGAAAGTATAGGCTTGCAAATAATCTACCCACTTCATGTGCCTATGACTGAGTTTGTCCTGTGCATTCAAAAAAGTCAAGGCATGATTATCAGTATAAACAACAAATTCTTTAGGTAACAAGTAGTGACTCCACTTTTTGAGGGCTTGGACCATAGCATACAATTCCAAATAATAGGAAGAATACTTCCTCTTTGCTTCATTCAGCCCCTCACTATAAAATGCAACTGGTTTTCCTTCTTGGCTCAAAATAGCCCCTATTGCTTGATTGCTAGCATCACACTCAATGGTAAAAACTTTATCAAAATCAGGGAGCACAATTATAGGCTGTTGTGCTACTCTCATTTTCAGATATTCAAACCCTTTATCAGCCTCATTGGTCCAAGAAAAATTACCTTTGTTACCTCCTTTGATGGTGTCCAAGATTGGTGCACAAATTTGGCTAAAGTTCTTGATGAACTTTCTATAAAAGCTTACAAGTCCATGGAAGCTTCTCACATCTCCCATGGATTTGGTGTTGGCCTTGAGTAAGAATAGCATGCACCTTTGAAGGATCCATCTTCAAACTTCCCTTGGAGATGATAAAACCAAGGTAGACTAGTTCTTCCTTCATGAATTCACACGTTTCCATGCTAATCAACAACTTCTCCTCTTGTAACCTCCTTAGTACCATGTCAAGGTGCTTCAAATTTTCTTTAGACCTACTAAACACAAGGATGTCATCTAAATAAACTACAACAAACTTTCCAATGAGAGGTATCAATACCTCATTCATAAGGTGCATAAATGTACTAGGGTCATTTGATAACCCAAAGGGAATCACCAACCAATCATAGAGCCCTTCATTAGTCTTAAAAGTTGTCTTCCATTCATCCCCCTCTCTGATCCTCATCTGATGGTACCCGCTCTTTAGATCAATCTTGGAAAAGTAAGATGCTCCTTCAATAAACAATCCATGAGGTCCTTTATTCTTGGCATCAGGAACCTATATCTGATTGCACGATCCTATTAATGGATCTTGAATCAGTGCAAACCATCCAATTTCCATCCTTCATTGGTGCTAGGATAGTAGGAACAACACATGGGCTCAAACTCTTCCTCACTAGCCCTTTATCCATGAACTCTTGCACTTGTCTTGCAATCTCCTCATTTTGAGCAAGTGTCATCTTGTATGCAGCCTTATTGGGAAATGTAGCCCCTAGAATCAGATCAATATGGTGTCTTATATCCCTAATGGGAGGTAGGGAAATAGGTAATTCATTCACCGTTATTTCCTTGTACCTTTCCAACAACTCTTGGACCTCATTTGGCGCATCTTCCTTCTTCTTTGTGGGCAGATCTGCTTCACTTTTTGGCTTCATAATCAGGAAGAATCATCTTCCTCCTTTGTTCAAGGTCTTCATGAAATCCTTCTCACCCACCATCAAAACACTAGGCCCTTCATGCTTTGCCTTGTCTTCTTCTAGGAGAGGTGAAAGGTTGTAAGTCTTCCCATCCGTCACAATGGAGTATGTGTTCTCCCCATCATGCTTGGTCTTCCTATCAAACTGCCAAGGTCTACCAGAAATATATAGCTTAATACTTGTACTCAAAAAAAAATTCATTAGATCTCATACATTATAAGTCATGACGTGGATCTCGCTATTGTAACTTTTTTGTGATTGAATAATTTGTTGTTTTATTTTCATATGTTGGTCGTGGGAACACCTCCAAATGTTACAAGGGCAATGGATATCAGTGTTTCATCCACTATACAATCCTCCATGGCTCTGATAGAGGAGGTATGAGGCAAATTACTAAATTTCAATTTACATTTGTTGTTATAGATGTTAGTTCTAGTGAAAAATCAAACCATTATTGATTTGAAGTTTAATTCCTATTTGGATGGTTTATACAGGGCTTGAGCACACCTAAGCATCGGCATGCAAATATTTCCATCATGGAGAGTGATCATGAGATGATAGTAAGTGATTATTTTGTTAAATATATCATTTCTTATAATGTAATTTCTATATATTAATGTCTTTACTTCTTATTGTAATAGTTAAGACTTCACAAGGAGCTAAACTATAGGAGGAGCAACAAGAGCACTCCTCAAGCATAGCAAAAATGATAGACCGACTTATCACCATCAGATCGCCAAACAAAGGGAAAGAATTTATTTCCAGAGCATGGAGAGAAATGAATTTTGATTTCAGAGCCCTTTGTTGTATGCCTAGACATGGCAATTTTGTACATATCTTGTATTGGATATATTTGACATTGTATGCCTATATGGCATTCGAGCGTAAGCCTATATGGCTATTTTGTAACTATATTTTATACTTATATCGACATATATTGATGTATGTGTACATTGCTATTTGGTTAATACAAATCTTTTTTATCGATGGTGTCCATATTTGCTCTTTTTAACAATGTCAAAAGCATGGCTGCATACAGATTAGGAAAAATAATTTTCCTTTTAGATTAGCAATGCATGGAAGTTTCAAAAAGTATCCTTGATATTACAAAAAGATATGTGTTTATACCATAGCAGAAAAAATATTTTGGGGAAAAAATAAACCAAAAGTATAAGATTTTTTGAAAAAATCGAGAAAAAGTCTAGAAAAAATTGGAAAAGAATCAGATTTCAAAAAAAAGGTAAAAAAAAGTAGAACAAGAGATAAAAACTTAAAAAAAAAAAATTAAAGGCATTTCCATAGCATAGAGATATAGAGAGAAAATAAAATAAAGAGTTTAACTAATAAATTGTAAAAAAATAGATTTTTGTAGTTTATATTCATATCGTTGATTACATTGCATTGCACATATTTCAAACTAAAAGCATTGCTTCACATTGCATAACTAATAACTAGATGCTGATAGATGACAAAATTTCAATTACAATATATAGATTTTATAAAGTCAACCTAATCAGTTATGCAATTACTTCACATTGCATAACTAATAATTAGGTGCAACTCCCAATTGCATTTTCTTCTCATGGCATTCTATGAGACCACATTTCTTTGAGGCATTTTTTCAAACAATTCTCCGCCTTGTCTATACTACCACATTTTTGATACATGTCTACCAAAGAATTTTTTCAAATAGTTCACTGCCTTGTTGCTATGGCTGAAAGCATAAAACAAGTGCTTTCGAACAAGCTATGGATGCTTCGAAAAAATCTATCAAAAGCATAATAGTAAGCAATAACATAGACAAGGTAGTGAACTCTTTCAAAAAATACCTCAAAGAAATGAGGTCTCATGGTGATGGAATGCCATGGCAATCAAATAATTTTGATTTCCATGGCATTCCATCACCATGAGACCTCATTTCTTGAGGCATTTTTTCAAAGAGTTCACTGCCTTGTCTATGCTAACACATTTTTCATACATGTCTATCAAAGAATTTTATCAAATATTTCATTGCCTTCCTGCTATGGCTAAAAGCCTAAAACAAGTGCTTTAAAAAGAGCTATGGATTTTCATAGCATTCCATCACCATGAGACCACATTTCTTTGAGGCATTTTTTCAAATAGTTCACTTCTTTGTCTATGTTACCACATTTTCCATACATGTTTACAAAAGTATTTTATCAAATAGTTCACCTCCTCGCTGCTATAGCTAAAATCCTAAAATGGGTGCTTCAAAACAAGCAATGGATGCTTGGAAAAAATCTATCAAAGCATAATTTAATAAGCAATAGCATAGAAAAGGTAGCGAACTGTTTGAATAAAAGCCTCAAAGAAATGTGACCGTCTCAATGGTGGTGGAATTCCATGACAATCCATAGCAATTTGCTTGTCATGGCATTCGTCATGCCATTCCATAACCATGAGACCACATTTCTTTGAGACATTTTTTCAAACCGTTCACTACCTTGTCTATGCTACCACATTTTTCATACATGTTTACAAAATAATTTTATCAAATAGTTCACCTCCTTACTACTATGGCTAAAAGCCTAAAATAGGTGCTTCAAAACAAGCTAAGGATGCTTGGAAAAAATCTATCAAATCATAATTTAATAAGCAATAGCATAGACAAGGCAACAAATTGTTTGAATAAAAGCCTCAAAGAAATGTGGTCTCAATGGTGGTGGAATGCCATGACAATCCATAGCAATTTACTTGTCATGGCATTCGTCATATCATTCCATCACCATGAGACCACATTTCTTTAAGGCATTTTTTCAAATAGTTTGCTGCCTTGTCTATGCCACCACATTTTTCATACGTGTTTACCAAAGAATTTTATCAAACAGTTCACCTCATTGCTGCTATGGCTAAAAGCCTAAAATGGGTGCTTCCAAACAAGTTATGCATGCTTGGAAAAAATCTATCAAAGCATAATTTAATAAGCAATAGCATAGAAAAGGAAGCGAATTGTTTCAATAAAAGCCTCAAAAAAAATGTGGTCTCAATGGTGGTGTAATTCCATGACAATCCATAGCAATTTGCTTGTCATGCCATTTGTCATGGCATTCCATTACCATGAGACCACATTTCCTTGAGGCATTTTTTCAAACAATTCACTACCTTGTCTATGCTACCACATTTTTCATACGTGTTTACCAAAGCATTTTATCATACAGTTCACCTCCTTGCTTCTATGGCTAAAATCCTAAAATAGGTGCTTCCAAACAAGCTATGGATGCTTGGAAAAAATCTATCAAAGCATAATAATAAGCAATAGCATAGACAAGGCAGCAAACTATTTGAATAAAATCCTCAAAGACATATGGTCTCAATGGTGGTGGAATGCCATGACAATTCATAGCAATTTACTTTTCATGGAATTGGTCATACCATTCCATCACCATGAGACCACATTTCCTTGAGGCATTTTTTCAAACAGTTCACTGCCTTGTCTATGCTACCACATTTTTAATATGTGTTTACCAAAGCATTTTATCTAACAGTTCACCTCCTTGCTGCTATGGCTAAAAGACTAAATTAGGTGCTTCCAAACAAACTATGGATGCTTGGAAAAAAACTATCAAAGCATAATAATAAGCAATAGCATAGACAAGGCAGTGAACTGTTTGAATAAAAGCCTCAAAGAAATGTGGTCTCAATGGTGGTGGAATGCCATGACAATCCATAGCAATTTAATTGTCATGGAATTCATCATGCCATTACATCACCATGAGACCACATTTCTTGGAGGCATTTTTTCAAATAGTTTGCTGCCTTTTCTATGCTACCACATTTCTCATACATGTTTACCAAAGCATTTTATCAAATAGTTCACCTCCTTGCTGCTATGGCTAAAATCCTAAAATAGGTGCTTTAAAACAAGCTATGGATGCTTGGAAAAAATCTATCAAAGCATAATAATAAGCAATAGCATAGACAAGGCAGCGAACTATTTGAATAAAAGCCACAAAGAAATGTGGTCTCAATGGTGGTGGAATTCCATGACAATCCATAGAAATTTACTTGTCATGGTATTCGTCATGCCATTCCATCACCATGAGGCCACATTTCTTTGAGGCATTTTTTCAAATAGTTCACTGCCTTGTCTATGCTACCATATTTTTCATACGTGTTTACCAAAGAATTTTATCAAACAGTTGAACTCCTTGCTGCTATGGCTAAAATCCTAAAAGAGGTGCTTCCAAACAAGCTATGGATGCTTGGAAAAAATATATAAAATCATAATTTAATAAGCAATAGCATAGACAAGGCAGCAAACTGTTTGAATAAAAGACTCAAAAAAAATGTGCTCTCAATGGTGGTGGACTACCATGACAATCAATAGCAATTTTCTTGTCATGACATTCATCAAGGCATTCCATCACCATGAGACCACATTTCTTTGAGGCATTTTTTCAAACAATTCGTTGCCTTGTCTATGCTACCACATTTTTCACACATGTTTACCAAAGCATTTTATCAAACAGTTCACCTCCTTCCTACTATGGCTAAAAGCATAAAATAGGTGCATCCAAACAAGCTATGGATGCTTGCAAGAAATCTATCAAACCATAATTTAATAAGCAATAGCATAGACAAGGTAGCAAACTGTTTGAATAAAAGCCTCAAAAAAGTGTGGTCTCAATGGTGGTGTAATTCCATGACAATCCATAGCAATTTTCTTGTCATGGCATTCGTCATGCAATTCCATTACTATGAGACCACATTTCCTTGATGCAATTTTTCAAACAATTCACTGCCTTGTCTATGCTACCACATTTTTCACATGTGTTTACCAAAGCATTTTATCGTACAATTCACCTCCTTGCTTCTATGGCTAAAATCCTAAAATAGGTGCTTCCAAACAAGCTATGGATGCCTGGAAAATTTTTATCAAAGCATAATTTAATAAGCAATAGCATAGACAAGGCAGTCAACTGTTTGAATAAAAGCCTCAAAGAAATGTGGTCTCAATGGTGGTGGAATGCCATGACAATCCATAGCAATTTGCTTGTCATGGAATTCGTCATTCCATTCCATCACCATGAGACGACATTTCTTTGAGGTATTTTTTCAAACAGTTCACTGCCTTGTCTATGCTACAGCATTTTGCATACGTGTTTACCAAAGCATTTTATCAAATAGTTCACCTCCTTGCTTGTATGGCTAAAATCCTAAAAGAGGTGCTTCCAAACAAGCTATGGATGCTTGAAAAAAATCTATCAAAGCATAATTAATAAACAATAGCATGGACAAGGCAACAAACTATTTGAATAAAAGTCACAAAGAAATGTGGTCTCAATGGTGGTGGACTGCCATGACAATCCATAGCAATTTTCTTGTCATGAAATTCATCATTGGATTTCATCACCATGAGAACACATTTCTTTGAGGCACTTTTTCAAACAATTCGCTACCTGGTCTATGCTACCACATTTTTCATACATGTGTACCAAAGCATTTAATAAAATAGTTCACCTCCTTGCTGCTATGGCTAGAATCCTAAAATAGGTACTTCCAAACAAGCTATGGATGCTTGGAAAAAAATCTATCAAAGAGTATTAATAAGTAATATCATAGACAAGGCAATGAAATGTTTGAATAAAACCCTCAAATAAATGTGGCCTCAATGCTAGTGGAATGCCACGACAGTCCATAGAAATTTGCTTTTCATGGAATATGCCATTCCATTCCATCACCATGAGACCAAATTTCTTTGAGGCATTTTTTGAACAGTTCAATGGCTTGTCTATGCTACCACATTTTTCATACGTTTGTACAAAAGCATTTTATCAAACAGTTCACCTCCTTGCTGCTATGGCTAAAAGCCTAAAATAGGTGCTTCCAAACAAGATATGGATGCTTGCAAGATATCTATCAAAGCATAATTTAATAAGCAATAGCATACACAAGGCAGCGAACTATTTGAATAAAAGCCTCAAATAAATGTGGTCTCAATGGTGGTGGACTGCCATGATAATCCATAGCAATTTTCTTGTCATGACATTCTTCATGGAATTCCATCAGCATGAGAACATATTTCTTTGAGGCATTTTTTCAAATAGTTTGCTACCTTGTCTATGCTACCACATTTTTCATATGTATTTACCAAAGCATTTTATCAAACAGTTCACCTCCTTGTTGCTATGGCTAAAATCCTAAAATAGGTGCTTCCAAAAAATCTATTGATGCTTGGATAAAATCTATCAAAGCATAATAATAAGCATTAGTATAGACAAGGTAGCGAATTGTTTGAATAAAGCCTCAAGGAAATGTGGTCTCAATGGTGGTGGAATTCCATGACAATCCATACAAATTTGCTTGTGATGGCATTCGTCATGCAATTCCATCACCATAAGACCACATTTCTTTCAAGAATTATTTCAAAAAGTTTGATGCCATGTCTATGCTACCACATTTTTCATACGTGTTTATCAAAGAATTTTATCATACAGTTCACCTCCTTGCTGCTATGGCTAAAAGCCTAAAATAAATGTGGTCTCAATCATGGTGGAATAATCAATAGCATAGAGAAGGTAATGAACTATTTGAATAAAAGCCTCAAAGAAATGTGGTATCAATGGTGGTGGAATTCTAGGACAATCCATTGCAATTTGATTTTCATGGCATTCGTCATGGCATTCCATCACCATGAGACCACATTTCTTTGAGGAATTTTTTCAAACATTTTGCTGCCTTGTCTATGGTACCACATTTTTCATACATGTTTATCAAAGCATTTTATCAAATAGTTCACCTCCTTGCTTCTATGGCTAAAAGCATAAAATAGGTGCTCGCAAACAAGCTATGGATGCTTGGAAAAAATATATCAAATCATAATAATAAGCAATAGCATAGGCAACGGAACGAAATTTTTGAATAAAAGCCTAAAATAAATGTGGTCTCAATGCTAGTGGAATGCCATGACAATCCATAGCAATTTTCTTGTCATGGCATTCATCATGCCATTCCATCACCATGAGACCACATTTCTTTGATGAATTTTTTCAACATAGTTCGCTTCCTTGTCTATGCTACCACATTTTTCATACCTATTTACCAAAGCATTTTATCAAATAGTTCACCTCCTTGCTGCTATGGCTAAAAGCCTAAAATAGGTGCTTCCAAAACAAGCTATGGATGCTTGGAAAAAATCTATCAAAGCATAATTAATAAGCAATAGCATAGACAAGGCAGCAAACTATTTGAATAAAAGTCTCAAAGAAATGTGGTCTCAATGGTGGTGGACTGCCATGACAATCCATAGCAATTTGCTTGTCATGACATTCGTCATTGCATTCCATCACCATGAGAACAAATTTCTTTGAGGCATTTTTTCAAACAGTTTGTTGCCTTGTCTATGCTACAAAATTTTAAATACATGTTTACCAAAGCATTTAATCAAATAGTTCACCTCCTTGCTGCTATGGCTAAAATCCTAAAATAGGTGCTTCCAAACAAGCTATGGATGCTTGGAAAAAAATCTATCAAAGAGTATTAATAAACAATAGTGTAGACAAGGCAGCAAAATGTTTGAATAAAACCCTCAAAGAAATGTGGCCTCAATGGTAGTGGAATGCCATGACAATCCATAGCAATTTTCTTGTCATGGAATATGTCATTCCATTCCATCACCATGAGACCAAATTTATTTGAGGAATTTTTTTAATAGTTCGATGCCTTGTCTATGCTACCACATTTTTCATACGTTTTTACCAAAGAATTTTATCAAACAGTTCACCTCCTTGTTGCTATGGCTAAAAGCCTAAAATAGGTGCTTCCAAACAAGCTATGGATGCTTGGAAGATATCTATCAAAGCATAATTTAATAAGAAATAGCATAGACAGGGCAGCGAACTATTTGAATAAAAGCCTCAAAGAAATGTGGTCTCAATGGTGGTGGACTGCCATGACAATCCATAGCAATTTGCTTGTCATGACATTCTTCATGGCATTCCATCACCATGAGAACACATTTCTTTGAGGCATTATTTCAAACAGTTCGCTACCTTCTCTATTCTACCACATTTTTCATATGTATTTACCAAAGCATTTTATCAAACAGTTCACCTCCTTGCTCCTATGGCTAAAATCCTAAAATAGATGCTTCCAAACAAGCTATGGATGCTTGGAAAAAATATATCAAAGCATAATTTAATAAGCAATAGGATAGACAAGGCAATGAAATGTTTGAATAAAAGCCTCAAAGAAATGTGGTCTCAATGGTGGTGGACTGCCATGGCAATCCATAGCAATTTTCTTGTCATGGCATTTGTGATGGCATTCCATCATCATGAGACCACATTTCTTTGAGGCATTTTTTTCAAACAGTTTGTTGCCTTGTCTATGGTATCACATTTTTCATACATGTTTACCAAATAATTTTATCAAATAGTTAACCTCCTTGTTGCTATGGCTAAAAGCCTAAAATAGGTGCTTCCAAAAAATCTATGGATGCTTGGATAAAATATATGAAAGCATAATAATAAGCAATAGTATAGACAATGTAGCGAATTGTTTAAATAAAAGCCTCAAGGAAATGTGGTCTCAATGGTCGTGGAATTCCATGACAATCCATACAAATTTTCTTGTCATGGAATTCGTCAAGCCATTCCATCACCATGAGACCACATTTCTTTCAAGAATTATTTCAAACAGTTCGATGCCTTATCTATGCTACCACATTTTTCATAAGTGTTTATCAAAGAATTTTATCAAACACTTCACCTCCTTGTTGCTATGGCTAAAAGCATAAAATAGGTGCTTCCAAACAAGCTATGGTTGCTTGGAAAAAACCTATCAAAGCATAATTTAATAATCAATAGCATAGAGAAGGCAGCACACTATTTGAATAAAAGCCTCAAAGAAATGTGGTCTCAATGGTGGTTGAATTCTAGGACAATCCATAGCAATTTGATTGTCATGTAGTTCATCATGGCATTCCATCACCATGAGACCACATTTCTTTGAGGCATTTTTTCAAACATTTCGCTACCTTGTCTGTGGTACCACATTTTTCATACATGTTTATCAAAGAATTTTATCAAATAGTTCACCTCCTTGCTCCTATGGCTAAAAGCATAAAATAGGTGCTCGTAAACAAGCTATGGATGCTTGGAAAAAATCCATCAAAGCATAATAATAAGCAATAGTATAGGCAACACATCAAACTATTTGAATAAAAGCCTCAAATAAATGTGGTCTCAATGGTGGTGGAATACCATGAAAATCCATAGCAATTTGCTTGTCATGGCATTCGTCATGCCACTCCATCACCATGAGACCACATTTCTTTGATGAATTTTTTCAACACAGTTCGCTTCCTTGTCTATGCTACCACATTTTTCCTACCTGTTTACCAAAGCATTTTATCAAACAGTTCACTTCCTTGTTGCTATGGCTAAAACCCTAAAATAGGTGCTTCCAAACAAGCTATGGTTGGTTGGAAAAAATCTATCAAAGCATAATTTAATAAGTAATAGCATAGACAAGGCAGTGAACTATTTGAATAAAAGCCTCAAAGAAATGTGGTATCAGTGGTGGTGGGCTGCCATAACAATCCATAGCAATTTGATTTTCATGACATTCGTCATGGCATTCCATAACCATGAGACCACATTTCTTTAAGGCATTTTTTCAAAAAGTTCATTGCCTTGTCTGTACTACCACATTTTTAACAGATGTTTACCAAAGCATTTTATCAAACAGTTCACCTCCTTGATGCTATGGCTAAAATCCTAAAATAGGTGCTTCCAAACAAGCTATGGATGCTTGGAAAAAATATATCAATGCATAATATAATAAGCAATAGCATAGACAAGGCAGTGAACTATTTGAATAAAAGCCTCAAAGAAATGTGGTCTCAATGTTGGTGGAATGCCATGACAATCCATAGCAATTTGCTTGTCATGGCATTCGTCATGCCATTCCATCACCATGAGACCACATTTCTTTGAGGAATTTTTTCAAATAGTTCAATGCCTTGTCTATGCTACCACATTTTTCATACTTGTTTACCAAAGCATTTTATCAAACAATTCAGCTCCTTACTGTTATGGCTAAGAGCCTAAAATAGGTGCTTCCAAACAAGCTATGGTTGGTTGGAAAAAATCTATCAAAGCATAATTTAATAAGCAATAGTATAGACAAGGCAGGGAAATCTTTGAATAAAAGCCTCAAATAAATGTGGTCTCAATGGTGGTGGAATGCCATGACAATCCATAGCAATTTGCTTGTCAATGCATTCGCCATGCCATTCCATCACCATGAGACCACATTTCTTTGAGGTATTTTTTCAAACAGTTCACTGCCTTGTCTATGCTACCACATTTTTCATACATTTTTACCAAATAATTTTATCAAATAGTTCACCTCCTTGCTACTATGGCTAAAATCATAAAATAGGTGCTTCCAAACAAGCTATGGATGCTTGAAAAAAATCTATCAAAGCATAAGAATAAGCAATAGGATAGACAAGGCATCGAACTGTTTGAATAAAAGCCTCAAAGAAATGTGATCTCAATGGTGGTGGAATGCCATGACAATCAATAACAATTTTCTTCTCATGGCATTCGTCATGCTATTCCATCACCATGAGACCACATTTCTTTGAGGGATTTTTTCAAATAGTTCACTGCCTTGTCTATGCTACCTCATTTTTCATACATGTCTATCAAAGCATTTTATCAAACAATTCACTGCCTTGGTCCTATAGCTAAAATCCTAAAGAAATTACTTTTGAACAAGCTATGAATGCTTGGAAAAAATCTATCAAAGCATGATAGTAAGAAACAAGCAATGGTCTCATGGTTTTCTTCACGCAAAAAACAATGTGATTTTATTCACATTTTCTTGTAGGTTATAAACACTTTTTTTTTTGCAAATTTTGTTGTTTTAAATGACATTCAAGTTTATGGTTATTTTTTTGTTTATATGATGATATGTGATATTCTAATCCTAGTTCATGCTTCTAGGTTCTATAGATATATATATATATTTTTTTACATGTTTTTTGTACCAACAAACCCAAAATGAACTGAACCCCCATCCAATTTTTTTTGGCAAAACCAACACATTTGGGTGAGAAAGAGGACAATTCCTAGCATGAACATGTCTATTCAAATGCATTGGAATAGTTCGTTTGGTCACACAAGTTGTAGAACGAAAGTTGCACCACTTTGCAACTTTCCACTTATTCCATTTGACACTTTTTCCATCAACTGAAATCTGGACACCACAGGAAAACCTCTTTAAGATAATGAAAATTGAGAGAGGTTATTGTAGAGGGGCCCAACATGATCCCATGGGATCAAACGAAAAGTTTCTAAGAATCACGGTGTCTGAGTAACCTCATGTTGAAGTTTGTTGTGATTTTCCCCTATGGACCCTTAAGGGATCGATCTGGTTGAACATAGCTCGGAGCGATTCCATGTGTTTGGGAGAGAAATGGGACCATTCCTAGTGTAAAAATTTCTATTCAAACGCGTTGGAATAGTTTGTTTGGTCACACGAGTTGCAAAACGAAAGTTGCACCACTTTGCAACTTTCCACTGCTTCCATTTGACACTTTTTTCATCAACTAAAACTTTGACACAATGGGAAAACAACTTCGAGATAACGTAAACCAAGAGAGGTTATTTTAGAGGGGCCCAATGTGATCCCATAGGATTAGATGAAAAGTTTCTAAGCATCATGATGTCCGTGTAACCTCATGCCTGAAGTTTTTAGCCATTTTGCCCTTTGGACCCTTAAGGGATCAATCCGGTTGAACATAGTTCGGAGTGATTCCACATGTTTGGGTGTAAAAGAGGACCATGCCTAGCATAAAAATGCATATTTGGATGCGTTGGAACAATCTGTTTGGTCACATGAGTTGCAGAACAAAAGTTGCATGACTTGGCAACTTTTCACTGCTTCCATTTGACACTTTTTCCATCAACTAAAATCTAGACACCATGGGAAAATCACTCTAAGATAACACAAACCGAGAGAATTTATTGTAGAGGGGCCCAATGCAATCCCATGGGATCAGATGAGAAGTTTCTAAGCATCACGGTGTCTGAATAACCTCATGTTGAGGTTTACAACCATTTTTCCCTTTGGACCCTTAAGGGATTGATCTGGTTGAACGTAACTCAGAGCGATTCTACATGTTTGGGTGTGAAAAAGGACCATTCCTAGTGTAAAAATTCCTATTCAGATGCGTTGGAACAGTCTGTTTGGTCACATGAGTTGTAGAACAAAAGTTGCACCACTTTGCAACTTTCCACTACTTCCATTTGACACTTTTTTCATCCACTGAAACTTTGACACCATGGATAAACCACTCTGAGATAACGTAAACCGAGATAGGTTATTGTAGAGGGGCCCAACACAATCTCATAGGATCAGAAAAGAAGTTTCTAAGCATTATGGTGTCCGAGTAACCTCATGCTAAAGTTTGCAGCCATTTTTCCCTTTGGACCCTTAAGGGATCGATCCGGTTGAACGTAGTTCGGAGTGATTCCGCATGTTTGGGGGAAAAAGAGGACCATGCCTAGTGTAAACATGCCTATTCAAATGTGTTGGAACAGTTCGTTTGGTCACACGAGTTGCAGAATGAAAGTTGCACCACTTTGCAACTTTTCACTGCTTTTAGTTGACACTTTTTTAATCAACTAAAAACCGGTCACCACGGGAAAACCACTCTAAGATAACAAAAACTGAGAGAGGTTATTCTAGAGGGGCCCAATGTAATCCCATTGGATTAGACGAGAATTTTTTAAGCATCATGGTGTCTGAGTAACCTCATGCTGAAGTTTGCAGCCATTTTTACCTTTGGACCCTTAAGGGATCGATCTAGTTGAACAAAGGGTCTATACTCTAAACTTATCCAAACCTTACCAACTCTTAGGGAAGAAATTATAAGGTACCAAAACTTCAAAATCCATAATTAGATCTTAGTTATACCACCGTACAATGGGTAAACCAAAAAACCCTCTATTGTAGCCTAAACCCTAGGGGTTTATTGAAAATGATACTTCCAAAGCTAACCACAACCTATAAATTACTCAAACAAGTTTGTAATACCCTACACAAGCTCAAAAAATCATAAAATAATGCTTCCCTACACAAAAACACAATTTAACTCTTCAAAACCACCATTTTTCTTAAAGAAAACTCACTTTTACACACATGGGTTTCACACCCATCTCACTTTTAGACCTCCCCAACACAAACACATCATTCCCACACCTTAATAATGTTAGTGCAGACCCATTCCTCAAGTTACAAAGGCTACAGAAAGAGGAATGGGTCAAAAAGCCATTTTTATTGACTCAAAACCTTCAAATGTACGAGTTCAGACCGATTTTAGTAAATTGATGATATTCTACTCCTTATTTTCCTTGATGAAAAAAACTATTGAATGGTGCTCTTGCACCAATCATACATCGACCTTCTTGTCCCTCCTAAAGTTTGAACCACATCCATTACCTCCACATAAAACTTGGCATCCTTGGTCTTCTTCGTTGCCATGCCTTGATATGGTTATGCAAATGAAAATGAAGCAAAGTAATTATCTCCTTCTCCACTGGCTGGAAGAATGCATGCTTGATGTTTTGATACATGATATCAGCTCTCTCATCTACTCTCATGGTTGAATACCGAAATATAGTATGTTGGGCCTCCAAAGTTTCAGTCATCTTTCTTCCTCTTCCACCAAATGCTGGCCCGATCCACACATTTGCCAGCCTCATTGACTTTGTTTTTGAAAGTTGAAGTTTCTCTCGAGTCACCAGTGTTGCTTTGTCTTCCTTTTTAGACTCTTTCATTGCTATAGATCATCTCTAGGATTTAATCATTTGTACCACATGTGGTTGATGTGCTTTGAATCCTTGCATCTAAAGGAAATTTCCTCAACATAAATACTCTCTCAAGGTTAACAATCATACATTGACCTTCTTGCCCATCTTAAAGTTTGGACCACATCCATTACCACCACATAAAACTAGACATCCTTGGTCTTCTTGGTTCCCATGCCTTCATATGGTTATGCAAATGAAAATGAAGCAAAGTAATCACCTCCTTCTCCGTTGGTTGGAAGAATGCATGCTTAATTTTTTGATACATGATATCAACTCTCTCTTCTACTCTCATGGTTGAATATCAAAATCTAGTATGGTGGGCCTCCATAGTTCCAGCCATCTTTCTTCCTCTTCCACCAAATGTTGGCCTAATCCACACATCTCCTAGCCTAATTGGCTTCATTTTTTGAAAGCTAAACTTTCTCCTGAGTCACCAATGTAGCTCTCTCTACCTTTTCAAACTCTTTCATTGCTACAAATCATCTTTGGGATTTAATCATCTGTACCACATGGTTGATGTGCTTTGAATCATCAGTAATATTCTTCAAAATTGGCTGCTAGTACAAGTTCATTCTTCTTTCATAATACTTTGTAACCATGGAGTTCATCCATTCCTTGATGCCATCAAGTGAAGATTGAGGAATGGAATCAATGCAGAGTACATCCCGCTTGAAGTCTTTGAAAGCAATATCCATATCAAATTCCTTTTGCCCAAGTCCTACTCTCTCAAGGCTAACTCCATGAAAACCAAGCTATCTAAATGGTACATATCAAATTCTAGTTCAAAATATTTTAGATGAGGCTGCTCCCATAGCTCTCTTACTCACTTGACAAAACCTTGAAACTCTATATTGATTTTATTTTTCGTGTCCCTCTCTTGTTGTTCTTCCTCAATTTCATCAAGATCATACACTGACCTTCTTGACCCTCATAAATTTTGGACCACATCCATTACCTCCACATAAAACTGGACATCCTTGGTCTTCTTGGTTCCCATGCCTTGATATGCTTATGTGAATGAAAATGAAGCAAAGTAATCATCTCCTTCTCCGTTGGTTGGAATAATGCATGCATAATGTTTTGATACATGATATAAAATCTCTCTTCTACTCTCATGGTTCAATACAAAAATCTAGTATGGTGGGTCTCTAGAGTTCTAGTCATCTTTCTTCCTCCACCAAATGCTAGCTCAATCTAGACATCTGCTAGCCTAATTGACTTTTTTTTTAAAGCTGAATGGTGCAGGAGCACCCACACCTCACCCTCAATTTGTGATTGTTTGATGGTAAATTGGGAGGACGATTGGTAAATGTTAGTATGTTGAGGTCTTTTTGTCTTGAATAAGGTCTAATAGACCAATATGTTTTGATACACCTTTGGTTGTTTTAGTGAAAGGAAAATCCATTTTTCTTTATTCAGCCCGTACAGACCAACAGGGTCTGAGTTTACTTTAATTTTTGTGATGGATCCCTTCGTCCTACTATGGTGAATTGTGACTCAGAGGAAAGGTTTACAATGTGTTGTTTTCAAGTTTCCTTAACTCTTTTAATAATGGTAAGGCGTTTATAGGGCTGGTGATGTTTTAGGTTGAGAATGTCAGATTTTGGCTTGAAATGGAGGAACCAAAGTGATGTTTTTGAGATCTACTAAGTCTAAGAGCTAGGTGAAGGTTTATTATGTGTGTGAAGACCCTAAAAAACTTGTTTGATGTTTTGGTGAGGTTTGGAAGGCCTTGGAGTTGTGAGATGCTAAAAACCCTATGTATTTGTTAGAAAATTGAGGGTTTTAATCAATTATGGCTTAGAGGTTGAGTGATTTTCTAAAACCTATGGAATTGGGAGTTTTGTGACCTATTTGATGACTTTCCAAGAGCTTTGGGGTTACAAGAAGTGTAAAGAGTAGTTTGTTTGTAAAATAGGGCTAATTTTTAGCCTTTTTGCAGGGCAGTTTGAAGGATCTCCAAGAAATTGCAAAGAAACCTTGTATGTTTGGCTTGGGAATGGTGTTGGGGATTTGAGTTAGATTCTATATTGATGATTAGATGGTCCTTGAGAAGCATTCTCTAAAATTTAAGCCAAATTGTTTAGTTTCGAAGCATTTTTGTTGGTAGTTGTTCCAAGATGGCCAAATGAAATAACAAAGGTTGTTGATTTACTAAAATCTGATTTGTTTGAGTCTTCTCCACCTTCACTCTGCATCACTAAAGTTTCTCCTAAGTCACCAGTGTAGCTCTCTCTTCCTTTTCAAACTCTTTCATTGCTATAGATCATCTCTAGGATTTAATCATTTGTACCACATGGTTGATGTGCTTTGAATCCTTACATCTAAAGGAAATTTCATTGACATAAATACTGCTACTCTCTGAAGGTTAACAATCTTAATCTCACTAATAGTACATTTACAACCATATTCAAACATTTTCCTTCAAAAGGCTACAAATTCAAATATTGACTTAAATAGCCTTCAAAAGGCTTTAAATAGCCTTTACAAATGATTCTACATTTTTCCAATCATGCCTAACTATTCTTTTTGTAACGAACATGACTTATTACATTATAAATCAATTGTGGATGTGTTATGACCTTATTCAATTGACAAAACTCATAACACAAAACTAACTTAAAATATTTTCGTGAACCAAATTTGCTGAATAACCTTGGTGCCCCTACACTAAATTTTATTATTTCAGTAAATGTCATTACAAGTAAATCTCATTACAATGCCTAAGGTACTCTATTCTCATAGATATTTTACAATGTCACTCATACATTCGAGATTCTCTTATAATTTCTAGATCATAGGTTCTCATTTAGAGGTTAACTTCAAATGAGAAACTTGAGATTCCCTCACAAAGCTTTGCACACTCTTTTATAATGGATTGAAATCAAAATTGAGATTTTTCAAGATCATCAAAATAAGGATGTTACATTGCTTTTTTGGCTGAGATTCTCTTTGATGGCTCCAAAATCAGCATTTTCTGCAAGGAGAGACCAATCAATTTTTACTAGTTTAGTTACAAATAGGAAAAGTAAAAGAATAAAAAGAAACAACTCATGTCCAAAATGGAAATGAAATGAAAATAGATGGAAGGAACTTATAGATAGGCATGGTAGTCTGTCAACTTAGTCACTCTTGCTCATACATCTTCACTGTGAGTTCCAAGATACCTATTGCACACAACACCTCTCAAGAATCTAGAATATCTTGAAATTTGAGATGCTCCTATAATTTCTTCATCATAGGTGCTCACGATAAGGTTAACTTCAAATGAATAACTTGAAATTCTCTCACCAAGCTTCGCACACACTTTTGTAATGGCTGAAAACCATAATTGATATTTGGCTTGATAATAAAAATAGGGATGTTGCATTGCTTTTATGCCTAAGATTCTCTTGGATGGCTCATAAATATGTATTTTTTGCAAGGGGACACCATTCAATGTTTACCAGGTTACTTATAGATATGCAAAGTAAAATAAGACATGATAGCATTGGCATCAAAAAAATTAACGTGGATACAAGTATAAATTAATAAGAACCATTGTGCATATACTTAGAAATTAATCTAATGAACCATTTGGATCTTCTCTACTCTTTATTGTGTCAAGTATTGCCTCATGGTCAGACTCACGGACCTTCCACAAGGTCTTGTTCAAAGGTCTAGCCCCATATTTTCTCAAACAAACATTGGATGCCACAACAAGGTTCGAGTAATGAAGAATCTTACAATGCATGTCAAAGTCCTCAAACAACCAATGTTTAACACTCTTATGTGGGTACCTTCTAAGCCACATTCCAGTAACAACAACTGAGCCTGTAGGGTATTTGATGTTTTCTCCATCTATAACTGGGGCTTCCAATTTCTTTTTAGCCTTAACACAACGACACAAGTAATAGTCGGTTCCCTCTTCGTTTTCTTCATCTGCAATAACTACATAAACATGCCCTACATTGATATGTGCATAAAATCACTCAAAATTAGTCAAAATTATGAATACAGTACCAAGTAAGATAACAATATGGAATTTGAAAAAATAAGCAAGTAGATATATTACCTGGTTGAACTAGATTTGATATGTGGTCAAAGTCGACTGATGATTCCATCTATGTTAGTTCCAATGCCGTTGGAGGGCGATATGTGTGAAGTGGGGTAAGATAACTTGTCAATCATTCATCAACTCACTCCCCTGACTCACAATCATTCCAGGCTTGCATTGTACATGAAGAACAAAAGCATGCCATCTTACATGTATCGATACTCCATGAACCTGCTTTTGAGCTAAGGAAAGAGTGTAGCTCACTCGATCCTATTAGTGTACAACAATCCTCATATGGTGCAATGTTAGTATTATCCATCAACCAAAAACATCTATGAAATGAAGACGTACCTTCATTACCTGGACCCATCGAAGCATTACACCACTCAACGATTGAACTTGCAATTATCAACTTTGCATTGTCTTTATACTTTAACTCTTCTCATGCTAATGCTCTTTTCACGCATGCTCCTACACCATCATGCTCCCCCTTTCCATGCCCGTCCTCACAAAAGTTCCACATATGCTAAACACCTATAGTGAGATGCATCCTACACAACCAGTAGAACATGCACGCATTCTTGAACTATGTTGCATAGTTATCCGACCATATTATATGCCAACTGTATGATATGCTCCTCCAAGCCAAATCACTATAGAACATCTGGAAGAAACCTTGCACGAGATCTAGAGAATGTGTGCGATCATCACTAATATAAAAGTGATACTCCCTCAATACCTTCCTTTGGTCCTTTGTACTATCAGTTGCATGAATGAATGCTATGTGCACAAATATTGAAACTTGTGTGGAGTTGTAATACTATGACTGCACCTCACACTATGGCTGTAGAGTGTAGTTCTCTGTAAATTCACCCACTGATACTATGCTGTCAAATGGAAAGGTGTCCTTACATAGCTTGAATTGTGTATCCATCCATCGGGCTCTATGGGTATTCCTTGCATACTCATACACTAGATTCTCACAAAACATGGACATAAACTGATACACTGGAATCTTCTCAATATCCAAATCACACCTTTTTTATTGAGACCCATCTTTTGTAGTGTATGCCACTATTTTATACTTCCCAAAATATACTAGTTTATGTCCCACCTCATCTATGCTTTCCATATGTTGGCATACTCGCATTCGTTGCAAGCCACTGCAACGTTCGCATGAAGCATCCAAGCATGTTCTCCTATAGAATATTTTGCCATCCTCTATTTGACATAAATTTTTTGATAAGAACTCTCTTGAAGATTTTAGTGGGGCTTCTATGCCACAATCTTGCAAAACATCATTAGTATGAAAATCTAAACATATAGAATGATAAACATCATAATGGTTAGTGAATTCAATATGTAGTCTACAAAAACAAGTAGTGCATGTGTGATTTATCTTGACATAAAAAGGTTTAAGCATTTCAAAGAATCTTTGAGAAATACTAATTTGAGGATAAGAATTTTGAAATTTATGAAAAAATTGGGTTTGAGTCATATCAAAAAAATGCTTTGGATGTGGCTCATGGTTTTGACTACCGATTCTCCTTCTTACGACATCCCTTTGATTTAGAGATGGCCTTGTATTATTCTTCCAATAATCTTCAATTAGTGTTCTCAATGCTTCAACAAATTTTCTATCTTTATGTGGCAGTCTTCTCGAGAATTCCCATAATTCATTTGAATCGGTTCCCTCAATTCTTTGTCACCTTTGAATAGCTCTTGATAAAGTTTTTCTACTAATTCCCATTTTTTCACTTGTCTTTGTAATGAGACAATATCTCTTTGTTTTATATCTTATCAAAGTCGATGTAATGACACGTCAAGTGGCATTACTATCCTTTGAGCATGAGGTCTTACCCACAATCTCATAAGCATCCATTAGATTCTTCACAATAGTGTTTTCACTTGATGCATTCGATGTTCTCAACCCAAGAGTCTTCATGATGCTTATGTACTCTAAACCCCGCATCATTTGAACAAATAGTTGACATCTTCTGGTCTCATTTAGCCTTTCAAAGAACATTTTCCAAATCTTATCAACATATCTTCTACAAGTGCATTATGGAATCTTACCTTCCATGTGCTGCAAAATATCCTCATCAATATTAATCAAAAACTTTGGCTTTCTATGCAAAATTCTAGGTGGTGTTCTCTTAGGTACATACATCTCAACATTAGCAATTTCATCTATATTTAATTGAGGTGGGCTAGATTGCGTACCTTTGACCGAGGGTGGAATAGAATACATACTTTGAGGTTCACGTGGGGATGATGTCATACCTTGTTCATCAAATCCGAGTGATGATGTAATCTCAACTTCAGATGTGGTGGATGGTGTCCAACCATACTCACTTATGGTAGATGGTGTCACTCCATATTCACTTGTGCTTAATGGTGTCCCTTCATATTCACTTGCAGTAGAGGTTTTTCTCCAACTACAGTATCTACATCTCCCCTAGCATGACTCTTTCGCATTCGTTCCCTTTGTCCTACAATTTCTTTTCTCTTTTTGATGGTTCAGTTTCCTCTTCATGTGGCTTGTTTTCATCAATCATTCCCAATTTTTGTTTTTCACGATATTCCCTCATCCGTTTCTACTCTTTATCTCTACAGGCTTGGAGATGATCATCTATTAGTTTTTTCCTTTTAACAGTTTATTTCTTTGGCATGACGAATAATTTTACCTATGCAAAAAGTGCTAAGTCAATTCAAATTAACTAATAGTGAAGGGTTGTAAAAGTCTATTAAAGATGGAGACCAACATTCACCTCTTTCAAATGTTAGTTTTCAAGTATGATATTGTGAAAGATGGAATCAATTTCAAGCTAACCCCATTGCAAGGAGATGACAGGGAACAAGACAAAATGGCAAGGATAGTGATGATGGGAAGGAAGGAGTTCCTCAAGCATGAGGAAGATAAACATGGTGAAGGTGTAGCTACTTACACAGAGAAAAGAGTTGAGGTAGAAAAAGTAGACAAAGGAATAATGTTAGAAAGGAAAAAGGATGGAGAAATAGTGATAAGAGAAAGGGAATCCTTTATACAGGATCTAGACATGTTTGCAAAGCAGGTTGGAGACAAGAAAAGGACTGATTTCAGTCAAGAAAAGGCAAGAGCAGGTGTAGGACAGTCTAATACTGTCAAAACAGAGGTATGTAGACTTCATGAAAATAAATGTGAGGTGAAGAACCTTGGGGCAGAGACCCTAATGCATGGAAAAGGCAAGATAAGTGGAGACAAGATGGAGAAGAGGCAAGAATGGCCTAGTAAGGTCATGGTGGAAGAGATGGATTGTCCAATGAAAGGGCAAGATGGAAAGAAATAGAATGATGAAAAAGAAGATGGAAGACCACATGATGAGAAGGTCTCAGAGGCAAAGGGAAAGAAGGCAGAGGTAAAAGAGTGTGGATGGATTGAGGAAAGCCATGAAGGGTTTGTCAAGAATAAAGAAATTATGATAGGGGCATTGTTGTCTCCCATGCAGATAAAGAGAGACAAGGAGTAGACAAGCATTGTAGAAATAGCGACATTTAAATCAGAAGATATAGAGGCAAAGGGAGATTTGATTCAAAGTCTAGATGCAAAGAACCCATGCAGGGGGCAAGAAAAAGAAGACAAGAATTTTTTTTTGATGCAGGTCATAAAAATGGAAGTTACAAAGAGCCTAGATAAAAGGCCAGTGGAAGAATATATGATAGTTGAGGATAAAGATAAGTGTGTGGAAAGCATGGTAGATGCAATAAGGGGTCCACTAAAGGGACAAGAAGATAAAGAGCTTGAAAATACAGTGTTGGAAAAGAGTTCAGTCCAGGATAAGATATCAGAGGATGTGATGCATCAAGTGGAATGGTAAAAAGCAATGGAAAGGTCTGAGACAAAGTTTGTAGAAGGTGCAATCACCATAAAAGGTGAAATTGAAAATACAAAGTGTTTGAATGACTCAAAGATGGAAGAGACTAAGGAAGAGATGTTTATAAAGGTTGGCCAAGTGAAGGCTAGAGGAAAGGTGAGAGTGGGATCTCCAAATGAAACAGAGAAGAAAGAAAAAGATGAGGCTAGGATAGTGGATGGTCCTAGATGGGTAAGAGTACTGATGTGGAAATTTTATGCAGTTGTGGCAATGACTCCTAGATGGGAGAACCTGAAGCAGATGATGAAGAGGATGGATGAGAGGAAAAGAGTGAAGGGAGTTCTTTATTACTTTCTTGTTTTCATGATCATGTTGATGGAGGTGAAGCCAAGGGTGAAAAATAAAAGAAGGACAGAGAGTGGGCTGTTTGGAAGTGACAACATGGAACAAGTTAGGAGCAATTGGATGCAACCATGGATGATAGGATAGAGCAGGAAGGTGCAGGTTCAAGGTGATCATTCAAGAGAGGAATTGTTTTGCAAAGACAAGGCCAATCCTAAGGTGAAGGTGAAGGAAAGAGGGAGCAATAGTAGGAACAAGGAGGATCATCAAAGATTTGTTGCAGGTCAAGGTGTTGCAGAATTCCAAGAGACTTGGAAAGCTTTCATGGCCAAATGTATGGTGCATGAGCACCAAGGAAAGCTAGGACCATTAGGTGGTCAAGTGATGATTTTTTTATGAAGTTCTCAAAAGACCATTAGGAAGTGTTTTGAGTCATGTTAGGTTGATAGTTTTATGAAGTTGCCATGTCTTGGAAAATGTTGTCAATATGATGGAATGAAGCCTTCAATGGCATAAACATGAAAAAACCTATAATATGGCAATGTAAAGGTCAAAGTAGTGTGATGAGGCCATCATAAGGTCATTAGAATAGGTTGAAAGTCAGTTTTAGTGTCAAAAAGTGAAAAAAATACCAAAAAAGAAAAAAAATGAAAAGTTACACTAAAAACGGAATTGAAAGGTCAAGTTGGTAAAGGGAAGTTGTAAGCTAGTTTTAGGCAGTTGTACAGGTAGGAGTTCCTTTAAAAAATTCCATGTAAATGTTGGAGGGAGGTTGGCATGACTCCATTTGAAAATTTGAATGAAATCTTTTGTTGTTTCCACATTTTTCCCTATTTTTCTAAACTTTGTTGGTAATAAACAGTCCATAAAATGAGTATTGTGGAATGAAATGAATTGGGAATGATAGTGGAGTGAATCTACTATGATTTCCATCAGATTTGAGGCTTAACCATTTAGTTTTGTGGGTTTTAGAGTATATTTTCAAAGACTGCATGTGTGACTCAGAAATTAAGGGTTTGAGAGTACAAAGAATGCAAGCTTGATCCATTCCACCTTCTATAGGTATTGTAACTCGGTGGAATGGATCATAATAGGTAGGGTTAAATTTTTTGGGGTCTATTTTGTGCACATGTGTTCATTTGAGTGAGTAGGAGTGATGCCTAGGGCTGGAAAAGTCAATTTTCCTTGTGAATTTGAAGGAAAGATGGTGGATTTGTCAAAATGATGAAGAACTTGTTGATCTAATGAACTTTTAACTTTGGGCAGGGTATTTGGAAGGTGTTTGATGCTTTGTGGGGGTCTGGAAAGGCTTGGGCATATGACTTTCAATAAAACCTTGGGTTTTAGCATGTAAAAGGAGGGTTTGCTGAGACAACACTTTAGAATGTTTGTTTCTAGGAACTAACCATGGATTTTGTTGTTTTAGAACATATCAAATGACTTTCCATTTGTTTGGAGTAAAAACAGAGTCTTTAAGAGGGACCTCCTTTGTAAAATGGGGTTAATCTAGTAGCCTTTGGGTAGGGCAACCTATTGAAACTCCATACTGTTGCAAGGGAACCTTATGTGATTTTTTGGGCATTATACTTGGGGTCTAAGTGGATGCTAAATGGATGATGTGTTGGACCTTTTATGGCCTTCTCTAAAAGATAGGCCCATTGGATGAATTTTGAGACCTAGAAAGCAAAGGATATTGTTTTGGGTAGTTTGGGAGAATGAAGTTTTGAAGGTTGTTTCTTTGCATGCATTTGATCAAATTGGGTTGGTTGTTGTGTTGCTCCACCTTGTCTACATCAGTATTTGAATTGACATTAGGTTGTTATGAGTTAATCTTCACCTTGGCTCTACATCAAGAAGGCCTTGGAGTTGTGAAATATTGAAAACCCTAGATATTTATGAGCAAATTGATGGTTTTTGAATTGGAAACCTATGTGAGCATGCATTAGGAGTATATTCCAATTTTTTAGAGACATGTATGGAAAATTTGGTAGCATAGACAAGGCAATCAATTGGTTTGTATAACTGTTTGACAAAGTACCTCAATGAAAGCTTTGAAAGCATACACAAAGAAAGTCAATTGTTAAATTTAACAAAATTCCTCAAAGAGATGTGGTTTAAAAATGTAATAGGAAAGTGTATAGAATTGTGTAATTTAAAATTTCTATTGACAACCTAAGGTTGTAACATGACAAACAAACAATTTGATCAACATGGAATAAGCAAAACAACAAAAATGAAAGCAAGCCATAATAGAGATGAAGAAAATGTGCAAAGACTTCACATGTACCTAAAAATTAAAGAGTTTCAAATGAGAGGTTCTGCCCAATTATGTGCTGTGCTTCTTTCCTCAAATTCCTCAGGTGACTTTCAAGCACCTGTTCCCCTCCAAACTTCAGTGTGTATAGGTCTAACATGTTCTGACTTGAATTTATATTGCAATGCTGAACGTGAAAACTCTGCTATTTCATGCAAAGGTGATGGAAATATCATAAAAAAGGTGGTGGAATCTAAATATCATGCATGCACACTTCACTCAATCACCAAAAAGTTACTTTTTGTCAGAGCAAGCGCAAAACCAGGAGAATATGTAGAATGTGGGTCGACATCATGGGTATATTATGTTTTTAAACTATTTTTTAGTGCAAGAAATAACACACACACGTTATAACGCACTCACATTATTTCTCACTAAATGGCCATCTCTCTATTTATCAATAACTCACTCATGTTATAATAAATTTAGGTTTTTTAAAGATTTATATGGTATACCCACTCCCACCCTATCTCCCACACTTTCACTCTCTCACACTCCCCCAGTCTCTCGAACTCTCTCCCATGCTCTCTGACTCTCCCACCCTTTCTCCAATACTCTCAAACTCTCTGATCCTCTATCCCACTCTCTCCAACCTTCCCATCGTATACGATGCTCTTTGACTCTCTCTGACTCTCTCCCACCCTCTCCCATGCTCTCCCACCCTCTCCCACTCTATCCAACCCTCT
>VDFB02000003.1:651710123-651769264 GCA_007258455.2 Sequoia sempervirens
GAACACATGGGTAATGTTAATTTCTTTCTTAGCTTTCCAACATTTTTTTTTTTCACTTTCTAGCAATGTTAGGCCTTTCATCCATAATTTATTTTGTTTGTATGTCTATTTTTTGTCCAAAAGAAGTGTTTGGTTTTTTTTTTCGTTATAAATTAACCGCTCATCAAAATTTCAAATAAATTACATTTTTAGAAACTAGACTCCATTCTACAAATTTAAAAAAATAAAAATTAAAAAAAATCTATCACTTTCCAAAATATGTAGTGGGAGCACGACCAAAATTCTGCTTTTTAGGAAGTTCCCACTTAGAAAATTAGTATAAAATCAAATATTCATTAAAAAATTATCAGAAAAATTGTGCATCAACTAGATGTTGTTAGCTAACTTCTGACCGTAGCAATTTTAAAAATACTAAAAAAAATTTCACCATGCTCAGGTCATACAAGAGTTGCTATGTTATGTTTTTCTTACAAAAACAACACCAATTTTTGTACATCCCTCTATCAAACCCCTTAATATCAACCATTTTAAAAATGAATTAGTAGTTTAGAAAGTAGAATCAGAGCACTTCGATCCTTTTTTTTGTTCCATCTCAAAATTTTGATTGTAACTATCCTCAATTTCACGTCCAAGGTTAGCATTTCCTGATTTCAGAAAAAAAGTGGCCACTTAAGCCCCCTTTTTGGGAACCATCTTGGTGCACTTACCCTTTAGTCATAGTTTCACATTGAATTCTATGTCCCAAGCCCTAATTGACCTTTGCATCATCATTAATAGGCCCCTATTAATCCATATTGTGCATATCGAGGCAATATTTGATAAAATACTCGACAAAGTTGCAATTTAAACCATATTTCCTTATCTCCTAGCATCCTAGCTGTCAAAATGGCCCATGTGGGACCCATTCTCCATCCATGGTGAATCAGTCCCATCTAGGTGGGACCCATTCACCATGGGTGGCAAATGAATCCCATTTGGCTAATTTTTTTACCTTTGAGCGAGAAAAATTGAAATTGAAGTTTATTATTTTCACATGTCGGCCTTAGGGATCCAATTTTTGGGCTACTAAGGTGAATTTCCTATTAAAATTAACTCTCTAAACCCTAAATCACATTCATTCTTCATTATTCATCCACCATTCTTCCATCTCAAGTCAAACAAGTTAGGTCTTCACCATTTCAAGGCATTAAGACATCAATTTTCAAACATTCAAGGGGAGATTCTTCATGTTTTATTGTAGAAATTCATGATAAAGCATCATGAAGAGGTAATCAACTCCATTATTGCATGTTTCATTCCATTCTTTCATCATTTTGGTTTAATTACCAAAAAGGGCTTTGACCAAGGCAAACCCCCATGCCCTAACATCCAACATTTCTCTCTCTTGTCTTGTGTGTTTGTAAATTTAGGAATCTTAGAAGCTTGGAAATCATTAGGAATCAATTTTCAAAGTTTTTAAAGTCCTCGTTTCATTATCCAAGGAAAAATATCAACAAAAACTCACATTTAGACCCAAAAATCAAAGTTTTAGAAGGGGACACTTGTAGAGAATCAAAGTGTAGGCCAAGAGCTCCAAATTCCACCTTTGAATATTCAGAAGTTCAAAAGTGGAATCATTCACCATGGGTGGTGAATGAGTCCCACTCCAAGGTCAGTTATTGGTTTTCTATATTTTTATATACCCTTTTGTCTGAAACAGGTTCTGACACAATTTCACAGAACTGGGATTGATTCGCCCAGAATGGAGAATGAGTCCCACCAAGCCTAAAATTTAGCATCAAAAACATTCCAAAATCCATTTCCAACCTGCATCCATATTCTAGGTGCACACTTTCAGTTTCGTCAAGTTCTGTTGCAATTTCTATTCATTTCTAGGTGTTTTTGCATTACATAATGTGTTTTCAAACATTCTTCGTTTCCTTAGTTTCCATTCATTAATCAATTAATATTAGTATTTTCTTGCATTAAAACATTTCATATAGGTATATTTCATCTATATTCTATCCATATTGCATTGATCTTTCAGAGTGAACATTGCATTTTGGCCCATCATTCTCCTTTTAGGTGAAAAACCCTAGAAGTGCTAGAAAGACCTTGGATGCCAAAATATTTGTTATAGGTCTGATAATTAAAATCAATTGAAATTTGTAATGTTTTGAGCATTGTACCAATTGGACACTCTAAGCAATGCTCTTGTTTGAGCATTGACACATGTTGCTCCCCCTTTGATATGCACCTCTATTATGCTCATCTTGCTCAATTAATCATTTTTTCTTGATTTTCTAACCCTTTGACATCAATGGAAAAGGGAAGACTCCCCTTAACACATGAACCTTTGATAGGAAATCCAAAGAGAAAGTGTAAATCTTCGATAATGCAACCATCAAGTCATTAGAAATTTGTAAAATCACCAGTACCTCACTTGATCTGTTTCCAGGGATGAATGAAATATAGATGAAACTCCCCCTAGACTCATGCCCCATCAGTAGACACTGTTGATATGATGTGGGAGCAATGAATCCCAATTTTTTCCTCAAATATTCAAATTTTCCCTTGGGAAGAGGCTTGGTGAAAATTCTAGCTACCTATTCTTTTGTGGGAACATACTCCATGTTAACTTCCTTATTTGCAACTTTCTCTCTTAAGAAGTGATAATGTATATATTCTTTGTTCTAGAGTGCATCACTAGATTCTTTGATATATTTATGGCACTTGAATTATCACAAAGAATAGAGATAGGGTCTTTGTAGTCCACCTTGATGTCCTTAAGTTTTTTCTTCATCCATAGGACTTGAGTACAACATGGTGTTGCTGCCATATACTCTACATGAATAGTAGATAGAGTGATTGATTCTTGCTTCTTGCTCATCCTAGAAACTAACTTGTTTCACAATAAGAATGCTCCACCACTGGTGCTTTTTCTATCATCCACACTTCCTGCCCAATCAACATATGTATATGCACTTAAAATGAAATCCTTGCTCTTAGGGTACCATAGTGCATAATCAACAATGCTCTTGATGTAGGGTGTGTGCAAGAATTTGAGTCCACTTTTTGAAGTGGAAGTGTTTTTCCTAATTTTCAGAATTTGACACATTTGACCTTAAAATTTGAAGCACTTAGAGATGAAATCTTTAAAAAATTCACTAATCATAAAATGTAGTGCCCAGAGTCTAGTTTCCAAATATGTAATTTATTTCAATACTTAGATTTTACAAATTGAGTTTGAATAGGCATTTCTAAAAACCACTGTTTAAAAGTCACTTTTTTTTTTTACCATACCATGCACGTGTACGACATCCATATTTTGACTTAAATTATCGTATTTTTCTAAATCCTTTTGGGAAAATATTTTGCCTCACTGAAGCTTGTTCTTGATATTTTTTTGTAATTTTTTATTAGGCAGATTTGTCGTTTTGAAAAATCGTCATGTACGACATGCATAAGATGACCTAAACTTATCATTTTTTATTTATTTTTTTAAATTGAAAAGAATTGTCTAGAGTTTGTTCTCGTGCAATCTGTTTGTCAAAATGTTATGTTGATCAAAAGTTATTAAAATAGTAAAAAACCCTAATATTTAAAGTTTATGGACCAATTTTATTATAAATTAATTGAAAAATAGAAAAAATAATCTAATTGTAAAAAAAATTACATATTTAGGATCTGCATTGTCTCATCTAAAATGGGTTTTAATTTCGTCAAAAAATTCTGCAAAAAAAGTCATCAACCATATGTCCAAAGTAAGTATTTTTCTCTAACATTGTTAGGACCTTCAACTTGTAGGTCAAATGAGGTTGAAGGCCTAGGTTTGTATTTCCAATGCTTTTCCTGAACCAAAATCCTAGGAAAAAACCTGACCACAAAGCTAATAGAAATTCAAATTTTAAAAAATGGGATCACGCTTTATAAAACAGGATCTCGTTTATTAAAAGTGGGATCCCGTCTTATAATCAGGATCTCATTCTTTAGTTTATAATATTCAGACCGTTGGAAGAAAAATGGGATCCCATTTCCCTTCCAATGGTCCCCAGATTGAATATCAGGCAACGGGATCCCATTTCTTTTATTTAAATTTTCTGCCAAAAAATACTATGAAGTCTACAACTTCACATGTATGACCGAGAGAAGTAAAATTAAACTATTTTTCATGAGCTATTGTATTTACAGGTGGTGAACTTTATTTTTAGTTGATTTTTTCAAACGAGGCATCATCTACACCATTTTTGAAGTGGAATTGTGTTATTTTTGTGCTTGTTTGGAGGAACAAAAGTTCTTCAACTTGCAATTTGGATTGAATTTTTCAAAGGAGGCATGAAGAAAACAATTTTTAAAGTGGAATTGTGCTAGTTTTCTACTTGTTTTGAGGAACACAAGAGGAAGAATTTTTTCCTAATAGGTATTCAACTTCTAATTTGGATTGAATATTTTGAAGAATTTCACTATTAACTTTCATTTGTGCTTGAGAATTTTATAATCATGGGAGATAAAGCTCATAATAAGAGAAGGAAGACATTAACTCAAGAAGTTGAAGCAAATAGAGAGAAGGAGAGACAAATAAAAAGAGAAAGAAGAATGAGAATGAAATCAATGAATGATGGTGGAGCAACCAATTCCAAAACTATTGAAGATGAAAACATTGAGGATACCATGGTTGTAGATGAAGCTAATTTGCAAGGAGTCAATTTGGAGAAGAAAATGATTATACAAACAAGTCTTACTATGTATTCAAATCCCTCTTTGAATTCTATGGAGAATGTTTCAATATGCACAAATCTAGGTACGTCTTCAAATCCACATGTTAGTGAAATGGTAAATTTGTATGTAGAAGTTTTACAAGATACTGGACTTAATGATGTTAACATTGATGATACTCAGAGAGATGAAACTTTTATAGAATTTGTTGAAAACAAAAAAAGAAAAATATTTTGTTACAAATGGCAATTAGAATGATCATTTTCTTGAAAATGAAAACAAAACCTGCATTTTTGATGAAAATGAAAACTGTTTTGCTGATGGAAATGAAGATGAAAATGTAAATGAAAATGAAGATGAACATGAAAATGAAGATGAAAATATAGAATGTGATGTTGAATTTAATGAAAATACTTTTTTAAAAATTGGAAGTGGTGTTTTCGATAATCTTCCTGGTCAAATTTCTTGGAGGCAAATAAGAACACATGTTAATAGAATATACACCAAATTCTTTTATCATAAAAAAATTGCATTTCAATGTCAACTAATGATGCAATTGATGAGAATGTAAAAAATGAGGAAAGTAATGAAAAGGTTAGGCTTTTATGTTAAACAAAAAAGAAAAGATCAATCATTAAAACATGTTATGTCTACTATTGCTAGTGCCATTCAATCTATTGGGAAAAATAGTCAATCTAAAGATAAAAACACGGCAAGAAGAGCTATAACAACTGCTATAGTTAATAAAGAAAATTTGAATAAAAGAATGGTAAGCAATATTAGTGAAGTTTTAAACATACATCCTAAAACATTGCTAAGAGCGGAAAAAAGAAGAGAAAGTATAGAAAATGATCATATCAATCAATGTTGGAGTTCTAGTGGACGACTACCGAGGTCTGATATAAAATTGAATGTTGAAATTAAATCTTTGATCAAAAAATATTGGCATGATAATAATAGTGTTTCATCTAATGCTAGAGATGTTTTAAAATTAAGGGTGGGGTCCAAAGTTCACCAACCTCACCCAAAACACCTATTAGATACAACACAAACCGAATTTTATAGAAAATTTTGTAGCGATTCAATGTTACTTGGTAATATTAAAATAAGTCAAAGGTCTTTTGAAAAATGTAAACCCTGGTATGTAAAAATTAATAAGCAACAACTATCTTGTTGTTGTAAAATACATGTTCAATTTCATTATTTTTATGTTGTTTTTCGATATATATGTTGTACCTTGCATTCTAACATGATTATACAAGATTGTGGTATTGATATGCCACCTGAAGTAATAAGAGAGTTTATTTCAAGTTTGTTTTGTGAAAAAACTAATGATAAATTATTTTATTTAAGTTCTTGTATTTCTAGACAATGCATTAACTATGGAAATATTTCATTTTTAAGAATTTGTTTGCATGAAAGTGTTGATCATGATTTTGGACAACAATTGGTAGATGTCAAAAGATTTAGGAATGTTCACTATTCTTTAAAAGATGGAAAAATATGAAAGTGTTGTGATTTAGTTACAAAAAAAGTTAGTGTGCATGCATTCATGAGTGAATTTAAGAATAAAATTGTACCAAAATATGTCATGCACTCTAAACATCCTCAATGGCTTGATGGACAATTTCGCGCATGTAGAAACACATTTCCAATTGATACTATACTTTTAGTGATTGATTTTGTGGAGAATTATACTCTCTCTACAAGAGGAAATTCAATCTCAATATTATAATTCAGTGCAAGTAGCTATGTTTGTCCAAATTGTTTATAGACATGCAGATGATAGCACTGAGGATGATATAAAAGTCTTGAGGGAGTATCATTTTTATTTGAGTGACAATCGGTTACACTCGTCAGAGTTTGTTCAATATTGTTTTAGTATATTTTATAGAAATTTAAGAGAAAGAGGAATCCAAATGAAAGAACACCTCATATGGTCAGATAATTGTACAGGGCAATTCAAGAATGCTCGAATGTTCTATTGGTTAAGTATAGTTCACAAGGAACTTAATGTCCAACATATATGGAGTTTTTTTTAAGTTGGGCATCATAAAGGAGAACATGATGGAGCTGGTGTGTCTGTCAAAATAATTCTTGCTAGAGAAAAATTAAAATTTGAGGATTCAATAAAATTTAAAGATGCACATGAGATTGTGGATTGGTGTAATAGAAGATTATCTACACCTGGTTCGAGTGATTACTCTATAGTTCATCGATTACTTTGGTTGGTGGAAGAAGAGAATATTGTACCTAGAGTTGGTTGTGAGACAATTAGTGGATCTACTAAATAGCATTCATTTAGGAGTGTGACAACAAGTGTTAGAGTAAAGTAATTAATTAACTTTACTCTCCTCTTAAGAATTCACTTTATGCACATATATTAGTCATTTAATAATTAATATTAATTATTAAATGCACTCACCTTTAGGGTTAGGGTTTCCTTTCAGTTTAGATCTCCTTTTATAAGGATTGATCTCTTGTATTCTCTTCTCTTGATGTTCATTTTTAGTCTGATAATACATTCTTGCATATTGTCAGAGCCAAACCCTTATTTTTTTGTTCTCTCTCTTTCTCTGTGATAAGTTCTTGCATGCAGATGTTCATTGGGTTTTGTGGATTTGTCTTTCTCAAATCCTACATGGTATCAGAGCAGGATTTGCTGTAGCTTGTTCATGTTTTAAGAAAAAAGGGAGCAAGGGTTTGATAGCAGAAATTTGGGATTCTTCAGCTAATTTGAGAGGTTCTAGTTCTAGTTTTCAGATATGGTATTCCTTGCTCAACGTTATTTTTTAGCATTTTTTACAAGCACATGCATGTGAAAAGGAATTTTTTTTGGGTGTCCTTCTCCATGCTATTCACAGTGGTGTCCTTCCCGATATCATTTACCAGACTTGCACCTTATTCCTTTGAACGCCGTGCATGAGCTGACGTCTGCGTTGGCAGATCTAAAAAGGTAGAACTTCAAACCCCTGCGGGCACCGTACTTTGACTTGAAAGTTTTTTTACCTACGATTGCTATCCAGATCTATGGTTATTTTCATCAGAAAAATCCAAAGGTACACATGATACTCATTTGAAGTTTTTTCTTTCCCTCTCATTATAAGCAATCTTTTCTAGCTTCTACGGTTTGATTTATTGAATTGTGGGGGGGTGTTTTATTTCTTGTTTTTCTGTAATTTACTTCAGTAAACTTGAAATTATATCAAAATGAAACCCCTTCTAAAATATGGTCGAGACCTCTTCTAGTCTAGAACTTTTGACCCCTCATAATTATCACACTTAGAAGGGTCGCATGATGACACTTCTCCAATCTCGAGGGTTATGGTCCTGTTTGGATGAGGTTTAGCCTCAGTTGACTCACCCCTTTGAGGTTATGCAGGACAGGAACAATATGGATCAAGCTATGGGATTGCTAGCTTTGCACATTTCAGACAGTCTCCTATTTCATATTGATGGGTGTCTCACTCCTCAAGCCATTTGGACCAAGTTTGATGGAATTTTTGGCACTGTCAACCAGTTCAGAGCATTGTAGCTTGAGGCCAAGTTGACTTCCTTGGTACCTGATTCATTTCCCTCCATTGAGGAATTTCAAATGAAGTTCAAATAGCAGAGATCTATCTTGCAAGGTTGTGGCAAGATTAAGACTGATACAGAGTGCATCTACCTTATCCTCTCCAAGCTTTGAGGTCCATTTCAGATCTTCTCTTCAACCTTCTATTCCACCATGGATGCCTTGGGTACACGCCATGTCATGCCTACCTTTGAGGTGTTTTGTGATCCTCTGACTCATGAGAAAGCCAAGCTCAAGCAGATGGATTCACTTTCAGGTTCACAGAACCAAGCGTTGGTAGCCCAGTCCTCCAAGGGAAAATAGAAGCGGAAACCGAAGCCCAAGAAAGATTAAGCTAGTAGTGAGACTTCCTCCAAGCCACCTCCTAAACCTGATTCAAAACCACAGTTCAATTCTAAATAGAGAAAATCTTTGAAGTCTGGTGAGTCTTCCTCCAAGATTAAGAAGAAATCCAGAGATCCTTGCAGTTTTTGTGGCAAGGAAGGACATCCAGTTTCTAGGTGTTGGAAACGTTTAGAAGCTTTAGAGGAAGCCATGCAGCAGCATAATATCACTACACTTTAGCCTCCTTCACAACCCATAGGGAAAGGTCATGCTCTTTCTGCACGAGGATTGTCCTCAAAATTCACTTGGATTCTAGATTCTGGTGCCTCTCACCATATGACACACATAGAGGATTTGGTCACTGCTCTTGCCCCTACAGGCACTAGACATATTGCAGTTGGTGACTCAACACAACTTTTAGTTCAGGGTTTAGGTATTGTTTCATTGGATGGTGGTTGTCTTCAAGATGTGCTTCTGGTTCCTGACATTTTGACAAACCTTCTATCCATTTATCAGATTTTACACTCTGGCTCTAGTAAGATAGTTGAGTTCTCACCACATGATGTGGTTATTCAAGACCTTCATGATCCTGACTTGGTTGTGGCTACTGGGAGTGTGGATTCTGCATCACGCTTATATAGATTTGATGGATTTGAGAGTTCAGACACTATTGGTTCCTCTCTTATAGCCCATGCAGATTCAGTGAGCAAGCTTTGGCATGAGCGTTTTCCCCATGTCAATTACAGATATCTACAGCAGATGAGTACATAGGCACTTGTGATTGGGCTTCCACAAATTTGTTGTACTGATGATGTATGTCGAGGTTGTGCCCTTGGAAAACATCATCGAGATCCTTTTACTAAGGGTCAAGCCACTTGTGCTAGGGCACCCCTAGAGTTGGTACACAGTGATCTTATGTCTTTTCTGACTCCTTCCTAGGGGCCCGCTATGCGCTCACTTTTATTGATGACTTCTCCAGACGTACATGGGTGTACTTTCTTAAGTACAAGTCTGATGTCTTTGACTCATTTAGGACTTTTAAGAAATTTGTGGAGAAGCAATCTAGACTTTCTATCAGGAGGATACGCATAGATAATGGGGGGGAATATGTTAATTAGGCTTTTACAAATTTTTGCACTGAGCATGGTTTACAGCATCAGTTTATAGTCCCTTACACCCCTCAGCAGAATGGTGTCACTGAGAGAAAGAACAGAACCTTACGGGAGATGGAAAATTGTATGATATAGCCTCGAGCTATGAGTTCTTCATTTTGGGATGAGGCAGTCAATTGTGCCAATTATATTCAGAATCAAATGCCTCATAAGGCATTGCGACATATGACTCTTGAGGAGGCTTGGACCCATGTCAAGCCTGATGTTTCTACATTCTGAGTTTTTGGTAGTGAGGCTTGGGAATTTATTCCTAATGCTCAGCGGAAAGCCATGGAGAGGAAGAGCCGACCAATCATATTTGTTGGCTACTGTGAGGATGTTAAGGCGTACAGGTTGATTGATCCTAATTCCAGAGAGGTCTTGTTTTGGTGGGATGTCCAGTTTGATGAGCGCTATCCTCAGATGGATTCTCCATCACCAGCTTCTCCCTCATTGCCTACTCCTCCCTCTTCATCTCTTGAGGATTACTTATCTCTTGAGGATGATGTAGATAATGATCCACCATCTCCACCACCACCAATTGCTCTATCTTTGCCTAGGTGGGCCTGTGTCACTGTTGATGCAGTTGGTTCTTTGGCAGGTGATCCTTCAGATACTCATCGTACTCGTGCTCAGACATCTGGTTCTAGTATTTTGAGTCATGCCATTTCAGATGATCCTCAGAAGTTTTTAGAGGTGACAGGTCACCTTGAGTGGGATAGGGCCATGGATGAGGAGTATTCTTCTTTGATGAAGAATCATACTTGGGATCTTTGTCCTCTTCCTAAGGGAAGAAAGTTGGTTCAGTGCAAGTGGGTGTACCGTACCAAGTATGCTGCAGATGGTTCTATTGATAAGTATAAGGCATGTCTTGTTGCTAAGGGGTTTTCTCAGGTAGAGGGTATTGACTACTCTAAGACCTTTGCTCCTGTTTCCAAGATGAACTCTATATGCCTTGTACTTTCCCTTGCAACTTCATAGGGATGGAAAGTGTTTCAGATGGATGCGAAGAGTGCTTTCTTGCATGGAGACCTACATGAGGAGATCTATATGGAGTAGCCTTAGGGATTTGTGCAGGACACTTCTTTGGTTTGCAGACTTCAACGTTCATTATATGGTCTCAAACAAGCCCCTCGGGCTTGGTATGAGAAGATGGAATCTTTCTTTCTTTCCTCTCACTTCACACACTGTCATTCTGATCACATAGTGTATATTCAGCGTCAAGAGGGTGACCTTTTGATTCTTGTGCTATATGTAGATGATCTCATTCTTATAGGTAGCTCATCCTCCATGATTCAGAGTGTTCAAAGAGCTTTGATGGAGCAGTTTGAGATGACAGATCTCGGTCTTTTGCACTTCTTTCTGGGTCTTCAGGTTATTCAGTCTTCATATGGGATTTCCATATTTCAGGAGAAGTATGCTCTTGATATGCTTCAGCGATTTGGCATGCTTGATTGCAAGTCTGCCCCCACTCCATTTCAGTCAGGTGTTGTTTTGTCCTCCACTTGTTCTACTCCTTCAGTGGATCCCACTTTATACAGGCAGTTGGTTGGCAGTTTGTTGTACCTGACACATTCTCATCCTGATCTTTCCTTTGCGGTTGGCCTTGTCTCTTGGTTCTCCCATGATCCTCATGAGAGCCATTGGCAAGCAACCAAACATATTTTGAGGTACATTCGGGGCACCACTCATTATGGCATTCACTACACTTCAGGATCCCATCACATCATTGGTTTCACTGACTCCGATTGGGCTGGTGATGTCAATGATCGGAAGTCTACTTCTGGCTTTGTTTTTTGCCTTGGTTTTGGTCCTATCACATGGTCTTGCAAGAAGTAGTCTGATATTGCATTATCATCTAAGAGGCTGAGTACCGAGTAGCAGTATTAGCTAGTCAGGAGGTTTTATGGCTTCGGCAGTTGATGACAGAGTTTGGGGTTCCTCTAGATAGTCCCACTATTCTTTGGTGTGACAATCAGAGTTCCATTCACATTTCTTGCAACCCAGTGGAACATCAGCAGACAAAGCACATTGAAATCCACATGCACTTCATCAAGTAGTTGATTTAGGATGGTTCTCTCATCTTCAAGTACATTCCTACAGAGGAGCAGGTTGCAGACATCTTCACTAAACCTTTGGCATCTCTGCGCTATGTTTTTTCTTTCAACATGTTTCTTTATCTTTTTTTGGAGAGGATTTTTTTCCCACTGGGTTTTCTCCTTTACTCTGCTTTATAGAGATTTTGTTGTATTCAGGTACCTGATCAGGCCATGTTGCTGGGACCCATAGTTGCATTGTAGTTCTTTTGCTTTCTCTGCATTGTTTGTAGCTACATTGTAGCTCATCTTAAGGGGGGGTGTTAGAGTAAAGTAATTAATTAACTTTACTCTCCTCTTAAGACTTCACTTTATGCACATATATTAGTCATTTAATAATTAATATTAATTATTAAATGCACTCACCTTTAGGGTTAGGGTTTCCTTTTAGTTTAGATCTCCTTTTATAAGGATTGATCTCTTGTATTCTCTTCTCTTGATGTTCATTTTCAGTAATACATTATTACATATTGTCAGAGCCAAACCCTTGTTTTTTTTTGTTCTCTCTTTCTCTGTGATAAGTTCTTGCATGCAGATGTTCATTGGGTTATGTGGATTTGTCTTTCTCAAATCCTACAACAAGCACATGGACTATTTGGACAAGGGAGCTTGCATGTTTTTTCTAGTTTTTTATCTCAAGAGATTGGGAAGCATGTGAAAATACATAATGGGTTGAGCAGTGGGAGAAAAGATCGTTGACACCTATAGAAGCACATAATCAATATGAAAGAACTATTGAAGAAAATGATCAAGTGTTTGCATCTAAATATTATGACTATGTTTTAGACCTTGTACAAGAAGGTAATTTTAATTCAATTTATTTCATTTTATTTCACTTTATTAAGTTATTTTGTAATACTAAATTATTTATATGGATATGCACAAGTTATTAAATCAAATTTTGTTGGCAGGACATGTGTATGATGTTATTGCACCTAAGGGGAATGGAGAGCAAATAGAATATTGTTTGGCTCATTGTGTGGAAACTAAACATAAGTTAATAACACCTTAAGAAGATGATGATGGCTTTCATTATCAAACAGATACGGTGATCCCCTTAAGACACCCCCTTAAGAAAATTTTGATAACAAGTTTTAGATCCCCTTAAGCAATTTTTTAGAACAAGTATTTGATCCCCTTAAGAAAATTTTGAGAACTTATTTGATGATGGTTTTTGAACATGTTTTCCAATAGGATTGGTGGTGGTTTTTGGCACTTGGCTACGAAAATACTTGAGAAGAAAGAATGGTCTACCTACATTCGAAGACTATGAAACACATAAAAAATATTATACATTATTCACATTTGGTGGTGGAAAAAATATAAAACTGGAGCGATATCGTGGAAGACCTTTAAAAAAAGTTCTATGGTCAATTTCTATGGAAGAGCATGAGGCAATCATAGATGCATTGCAAAAAAGAGAGGATGCAGATGGTACAATGGAATTTAAGTAAATACAGGTAAATATAGTTTTAGTTTTATTTTTTCCTTTTAAATACATTAAATACATGTTTCAACATTGGTCAAGTGTGTTATTAGTTTAAATTTATTTAAATTGTCCTCTTATACATCCTTAAGGCATAATCACAAAAAGGATCTAGTCCATGCAGATTCAGCCTAGACAACATGGAATACTTGGTAAAAATAGGTAATTATTAGTTAAATTATATTTAAATACATGTTTTGATTACATATTGATATTGCTTGTACATTAATAGTTAAAATTGATTTATTGTCATTTTTTGTATCCTTAAGCCATCATTGCATTAATCTCATACTTTGAAACAAAAAGGAGAGGATGCCTAGATTCAACCTACAAACATGTGTGGAATACTTTTAAATGCAGGTACTTGAGTTATGTACATATACATAGTTTTATATAAATTAAAATATGTATTTTTTGACGATTTCATTGATATTGCTTGTACCTTTTTTATATTAGGTGGTGTGAAGACCTACTACATTCTAGGCACGAGTTTGAGATGTTCTTGAGATGGAATATCCAAATTTTGTAAACATTGTTTTGAGATGACATATATGTGCATACATACTTACATAATTAAACATACTCTATGTACTTCTATGTATCAAATCAATATTCTATTTTTTTTTTTTTGTTAAATTTGTAGGTCTCCTACTTTGAAACTTTATGTCTAATTGTATAATCACTAAATATCATGCATACATTATTGTTAAATCAATTATATCCTTAAGATGTTGCATTATGACCCCTTAATACATCCCCTTAAGAAATTCTATTATGACCCCTTAAGACCCCTTAAGACATCCCCTTTAGACGTTGTATTATGACCCCTTAAGACATCCCCTTTAGACGTTGTATTATGGCCCCTTAAGACATCCTCTTAAGACATTCTATTATGACCCCTTTAGAAATCCCCTTAAGACCCCTTAAGACATCCCCTTAAGACATTCTATTATGACCCCTTTAGACATCCCCTTAAGACCCCTTAAGACATATTATAACCCCTTAAGACATCCCCTTAAGACGTTCTATTATGACCCCTTTATACATCCCCTTAAGACCCCTTAAGACATTCCCTTAAGACATATTATAATCCTTTAAGACATCCCCTTAAGACATCATTATTTGTTTTGACAACTTATAAATTAGTGTTAGATGTTATTATTTATACAATTTATTAATGCTTTTATTCTCTAATCTTCTATGGTATTTTTTATTCCTTAAAATTTTATCCTTTCTGGTATATAAATAGATTTCTTTTGTTTGTAAATTATGATTTATTGACTAATTATTGATTGACGTGAATTGAATAAGTTCATTAAGTAATTATTGCTATTTATTGAATGTACATATCATGTATATCATGTATGAGATCACTAAATTTGTAAAGTATAAATATTAAAATGTCCTATATTAATATCACCTATGAGATCACTAAATTTCACATTAATGTCCTATATTAATGTCTTGACTGTGAACATAAAATGCATAAATGCACATGGGTAAATTAAAATTTCAAACAATAATAAAGTCCATAATTTATGTAACATATTAAGTGCATGAAACCAATATATTAAGCACATGAAATAAAGTCCAGAGTACAACCCATGAACTAAAGTCCAACTAAGTACCCGAGCCATGAAATATAAAGTCCAACAAAGTACATGAGAAACCATAAATATAATCCATGAAATAAACAAATATAACACATAAAATCACATGTTTCTAGGTCATGTACTGTCCCTATAATCAAGAGACCTCTTCACACCATGTAGACAATGTGGATGACCTAAAACACTTTGTACAAGAGAAAGATGAAATCAGATGTAAGACAATGAAAAATGATTTAATGACAATTTAATTTATAATCCATCATAAAATTAAATTACCGTCATATCTGCATCTGGATGCTCTAGTGCATTTGAAGCAACCTCTAAATTATCTAAATCAATCCACATAAACAAGAAAAAAAAAATTGAAATTAGATGTACAATTCTACAATTAATTTTTTTTAATTCAATTTAATTTATAATCTATCATATTTTAATTGTACCCTATTTTGAGGTTGTGCACCAGGCTCTTCTCCAAGACCTGTTTGTACATGCTCAACTACAAGATGTGTCTCATGCTATAAAAGAAAAAGAATATGTAACAAATATCATATTATGTATATATTCAATTTAAAATTTAAAATTTAAGTTATATTCATAATATGCAATTTATAATTGACTTTAAATATAATAAAAAATTTAAAATACCATTTGATCTAGAGCCTGCTCTACATGTCCTCCTAGTGGTGTAACTATGTCTGGGTCGGGGCTGACAGTTGCACTAACAAAGTCCTACAAGATCAAAATTAAAGCATGTACAATTGAATTAGGTTACTATATATATATATATATATATATATTCAAGTTTGCACATTTTGTGTAGAAAGTTTTGTAAACAACCTAGAAATCAGTGGCCTCATGAGTAGCTGCAACATCAAATGTTTTCCTGATGCCCATTATTATTGTGGTATCAACCTAGACATACATGTACATAGAAATTCAACACTTATAATATTTACAAGTGTACATGCATGTATTTCATATATCTAGTGAATTCAAAATTCAGAAAATTGTAACTATACTAATGTAAAATTTAGACAAATTTACAATAAGAATGTACCTTCCCTTGATCTATGACATCTGATAGTGGAGTGGTTGACAATCCCTTAAGAGGAATCGACGTGGATGTCGATTGACTCACCTAAACCAACATAAATATTTCAAACATATATGTGATTCAATTATAAATTTAAAACTCAAGTTAAAATTATGATTTCATATATAATTTTAAAAATTGAAATCAAAATACCCCATAAGGGTTGCCAAGTATAACCGGTGTCGATGTATGTACTCATGGAATAGATGATTTCCCCATCATTAGTGTCATCTGTACACCAAAAAATTTGATTGTTAAAATGTATTGCAAACTTTTCTTTGATATATACATCCATCAAAGTTCTTATAAAATGAATGTACATCTAGATGCATATTTATGTACCTGTGTCGCAGTGTCCTTAGGGTGATGTTCTGTTGTAAGAAACTCTACAAATGAACTGATGCGACCAGATGAACCACCAAAATCTCCCCGTCCACCTGAACTAGGTGTGGCCTGATCAGGTCCATAACATACTTGATGACAACTAGTACATATATGGGGGACAAGCCTCGACACTCTTGGAGTGATACTCATACTAGCTCCATCAAAAAATCCTGCATCATCATTGTCTCTATGCTCCCCACTCGCTATCACAGAAGCATGTTGATCAAGGTCTCCTGCGAGTGTACTAAGGGAACCTAATGTTGAGACCAGAGCTCGATGATGTACAGGTGCAGGAATGGGAGGACCACGAGCAACAACAAGGGGTTGTGCATGCACAGGGTGTTTGGGATCAACCCTTTCCCCTAACGTCTTTTGTGGCATGCTACCACCAACACCCTAAAATGATCTAAAATCAAAATAATTGGGATTTTTCCCCAAAACAAACTCTACATACAGTTTTCTCAAAAAATACAATGGGCACCCCAATTAGCATGTGGTTGAAAATCCATCAAGAGGAATTGACGTGGATGCCGATTGAATCACCTAAACCAACATAAATATTTCAAACATATATGTGATTCAATTATAAATGTAAAACTCAAGTTAAATTTATGATTTCATATATAATTTTAAAAATTGAAATCAAAATACCCCATAAGGGTTTCTGAGTATGACTGGTGTCGATGTATGTACTCATTGAACAAATGATTGCCCCATCATTAGTGTCATCTGTACACCAAACAATTTGATTGTTAAAATGTATTGCAAACTTTTATTTGATATATACATCCATCAAAATTCTTATAAAATGAACGTACATCTAGATGCATATTTATACTTGTGTCGCAGCGTCCTCAAGGTGATGGTCTGCTATAAGAAACTCTACAAATGAACTAATGCGACCAGATGAACCACCAAAATCTCCCCATCCACCTGAACTAGGTGTGGCCTGATCAGGTCCATAACATACTTGATGGCAACTAGTACATATATGGGGTATGGGCCTCAACACTCTTGGAGCAGTACTCAGACCAGCTCCATAAAAAATCTCCTCCATCATCATTGTCTCTATGCTCCCCGCTCGCTATCACAGAAGCATGTTGATCAAGGTCTCTTGTGAGTGTACTAAGGGAACCTAATATTGAGACCAAAGATCGATGATGTACAAGTGCGGGAATGGGAGGAACAAGAGAAACAACAAGGGGTTGAGCATGCACGAGGCATTGGGGATCAACCCTTGCCCCTAACCTCTATTGTGGCATGCTGCCACCAACACGCTGAAATGATCTAAAATCAAAATAATTGGGCCTTTGCTCCAAAATAAACTCTACATACAGTTTTCTCAAAAAATACAATGGGCACTCCCAATTAGCATGTGGGGGACTATCAAAAACCATATACCATCAATCCCAAAAATGTGAACTCATCTATGGATGTATGCACCACCTCATGGATATTCTAGATTTTTTGGGTGGAATGGGTTGTCAAGTAATGAGGTCAAGAAAGTAGGGGGATAGATGGGCTTTCATTATTTTAAGGTCTAATATTTGTTTGTAAGAGAGACAGTCAGAATAAAAGTGTCTCATTTGTTCTATCTCTTGTCGATTCCTATCAAGATCAGAATTGATCATCTTGATGGCATCAACAACATTTTGCATTGTATATGCAAAATGTCTCACATGTGGTGGAATCAATGCTTGACTCTGCATAACATTGATTTGATTTTGTAAGGATGCAACTTGATCATTTATGCGTGCTCTCAATCAAGCCTTGTTAGATGCAATAGGTGTTGGATGTGGCATATTAGGTGGAGGGGGAGGTGGAGGGGGAGGGGAGGTGGATGTGGCTGTGGCTGAGGTGGTGGATTGATGATATCATCAATGTTAAAATCATCCATGATATGAGATATAAATGTGCACCCACATTAAACCATACAAAATAGGATGTTCATGCATACATATATTAAGATCATATATTTAATTGAAATGCACATATATATACATTGATTGAACTTGAGCATGTCCCTACAAAATTCAAAATTTAACATGTACATGCATTTAAAATAAAAAATATGATGCATAATTTGCATGCGTATAGATCATTAAACTAAACTATGTACATACATACAAATTTCAAAATTTAAGAACTATATATGAAAATTTTTAATACATGCACATACATACTAAACAATAAACTTGAAACATTCACAAGAGCTCATTTCATGTCTAACACACACACACACACACACACATATATATATATATTACATTTTTTTAGTAGGAGAAATCATGATCTAGTAGATAGTCATAAAATATATACTATTATATATTATTCATTATAAGTTCATAAATTCCACCAAATTCATAAATCCATGTCACTAAAAATATCCATCTAGAACCAAAATCCTAAATTCATGTTACTAAAAATATCCATTCATCCAAATTTATAAATTCATCACACACAATATCCATCATGAACACGAAATTCATAAATTCATAACTATTTAAGATCATTGTCCTAATTTAGAAACTATTGTGGCTCTCTACTACATCTCTTCATTTCTTTGTGTTTTGATTTTCATAATTGGAAGTTCTCTTCTCCTCTAGCCATTTTCGATGCTCATCTAATTTCCCATCCATAGCCTTGAAAACATCAACAAGGGTTTGCATCCTAGATGCAAACATTCTCACAGGAGGTGTGACACATTCTTCATTTTGAATAATGTTGATTTGATATTGGATGGTTCTAACATTGGCATTGATTTTTTCTTGCAAACAAGCATGTTGATTGATTTCAAGTGGTGGAGGTGGGGGGTTACGAGGTGGAGTGGGTGGAGGTGGAGGTGAAGGTGGTGGAGATGGATGGCGTGGAGGTGGATTGTGAATATTATTGAATGGATCCATGTGATCTTTAAGATATGAGTAAACCTACATTAGATTTGTAATTTTAAGATGTAAGATACATGTTTAGGAAATACCTTTAAACCATTCAATATAAATTGCCTTAAATAATTGAATGCAAATGATAAAATATGTAAGCCTCATTTATGTCTAAGGCACATGTTCTTGAATGAAAATACAATTAACTATTAATATTATATAATCTTGCATGATCCTATTATTGTTAAATTTGGTTGCCTTGGGAAACTTTGATCACCAAATTTTAAGAAATTATTTGATCCCCTTAAGAAATGTCATATTGGGACCCCTTAAGAAATTGAATTACAATTTAGGGTGATAGGATGGCTTAAACGGATCTACGTCTAGTGAGGTCCTAGGAGAAAATGGCATGGCTCAAGTGAATAAAATTTGGTGAAGTTTCCCAACACAACCAAATTTCATTAAGAGCCTTTAAAGAAAAAATGATGGCTTTAGGTTTTAGGGTTTAGACTTTAGAGTTTAGGGTTTAGGGTAATAGGATAGCTTAAGGGGATCTACATGTAGTAAGATCCTAGGAAAAAATTACATGGCATAAGGGAATGAAATTTGGTACAGTTGCCTAAGGCAACCAAATTTCATTAAGAGTCTAAGAAAAAATGACGGCTTTAGGGTTTAGGGTTTAGAGTTTAGAGTTTATGGTTTAGGGTAATAGGATAACTTAAGGGGATATATGTAGTAAGATCCTATGAAAAAAATACATGGCATAAGGTCCATGAAATTTGGTGTATTTTCCTAGGACAAAAAAATTTCACTTTAAGGTTAGGTAGGACAAAATGAATGGTTTAGTGTTTAGAGTTTAGATTTTAGAGTTCAGGGTTTATGGTTTACAGAACTTAGGGTGAAGTTTTGGTGCCCCTTGGAATATAATAAACTTGCAAGTTAGTGAAGACCATTTTCTTGTGGAATAGTTGATTGAGATCTACTCTTGTTTCAACTGACCAACCTAGATCATGAAATCTTATTCATATTATAATCTTGCATGATCTTATTGTTGTTAAATTTGGTTACCTTGGGCAACTTCACCAAATTTTAAGAACTTCTTTGATCCCCTTAAGAAATGTCATATTGGGACCCCTTAAGAAATTGATTTACAATTTAGGGTGATAGGATGGCTTAAGGGGATCTAGATGTCTAGTGAGGTACAAATTTAGTCATACTATGACCTCATTGGTTCCATCTAGCTCTGGGTCAAAAGTGTTTACCCATCTAATAAAAAAAAGTATCATGTTAAAAATGAATCAATCTATACATATCAAAAAAATAACACACATTTATCAAAACAAGTAAAAATTTCCTCCTACATTAGAGGATATCAAAATAAATATGAAATATTTTAATAATTATACTTGTAATCACTTATTAATAAGTTATATCATACATAATTTTAATCACATAATAAAGGAATAAATATACATATGTAGAAGATACAAAAATAAAGAGGCTACTCACATGGATCTTGATCCTTCTAGGAAGTGCCTAGATTGGTTTATTTTGTGTAGGACTCTATGTAGGTGCTAGGACCTTCACCTCTCTCCTTGTATATTTCCAACAATCCCACTCACTCCCTCTATAGAATTATTTCCTTTGTTATTATCTAGTTCTTTTAATCTTTTAAATTAACCTCCTATTTATAGGAGCATAATATGTCAAATCCTCCTCATCTCTCCATTGTAATAATAGCCTAGTTCCTCCAATCTATCATCATGTACCTCCTCCCTTTCCCATGTAATAGGTGTATCTTAGGTGTTAAATGGTTCCATCTTGGCCTCCTTATTGATGTATTTCTATCCTTCCGCATAAATCTATATAGTATCAAAATATAGGTAATTTGATATGGTTATTGAATCTCTCTTAATTGCTATAGAATCCATCATGCTTGAGGATGGGTGGATTATTATCTAGGATCACATCTTAAAAATCCTATAGAGGTCATGGTATGTGTTTCATAATACATATATTCCCATACAAACCTCTTTCCATGAATTATCAACTCTCCTATATAATAGACACCTTACTCGATTTAAATTTCATATGATTTATACCCAAGTGTTTCCAATTGGAATTGCTATAATTATACTTTTATGGTATTCTAGATATTCATAATAGTTTTCATAAAACTACTAAATAGACCCATTCTTGACATTGAACCTACATAATTTTAGGTATGTCGAATGAAAGAAACTTTACCCATAGCACTCTCACTCATGCTCTCCTATCTTGTGGAAATAATAGAATAAAGTTTTCTTCCAATAATTTAGATCCCTAATGATCATGTCTAAGTGTCATAAAGAGTGATCATCCACTCTTCATAAACTTGTAGAAACCAAAACGTTTTATATTATGTGTTCAAATAAGTGAAAACATTACAAAAGCTCTACTGAATGGTGACAATAGAGGGTTTTTTAAGGCAACCAAATTTCGTTTTAAGGTCCTAAGACAAAATTCAAATGCTTTAGTTTTGAGGGTTTATATTTTACAGTTCAGGGTCTAGGGTTTAGAAAACTTAGGGTGAAGTTTGGGTGGCCCTTGGAATAATTGAGACTTGCAAGTTAGTGCCAATTGGAATCGATTGTACGCGCTTGGATTTATGAATTTTCTAACTAAATTTGCAAATAAAAATTGATAAACTTTATGAATTTTAACTATTCTTTAACATATTTTTTTCTAATCTAACTATAGTTTAACATTGAAACTAAAGTTTAACATATCGTTTTTTCCATACAATGCAAATGAATTTTTTTGAGCTCGAAATTACCTAGTTTTCAAAATCAAAATGATTTGTTCGATTTCAATTTAGGGTTTTAACAAAAAAAAAAATTCCAATTCAATTTAGGGTTTCAATTTCTAATAAATTAGGGTTTCTAATGCAATTTTTTTTGTTTCAGTTCAAACTAGGGTTTTCAAATTAATTTTTTTCGCTTGATTTGACTTCGGGGTTTCAAAAAGCTTGATTAGGGTTTCTAAATGCAATTTTTTTATTTCATTTTAATTTCTAGGGTTTTGAAATGCAATTTTTTTTATTTCATTTCAATTAGGGTTTTCAAATTCATTTTTTTTGGTTTAATCGAACAATTTAGGTTTCAAAAGTTAAATTTTGTTTGTAAAACACAATTCAAGGTTCATTTTTTCATTTCTATTAAAAAATATTTAGGTTTCATTGCATTTTTTTAACTATTTTTACAATTACTCATTTCTACTATAACAAGAAAAAAAATGCTCAAAACGTGAAATAAATTAAAAAAAATGCTAAATTCACTTATTTTCTTCACAATTTCAATAAGAAATGGAAAAAAGTAAAAAAAGGGGCATCGACAGGTACCTAGAGCTATTTTTGGGGGTCATTGTCGCCTATACTCGGGATCCCGTCCGTTGCAAAATGAACTCTCTTTGTTTTTTTAAAAAAAAAATAGCATTATAAAATAGGATCCTGATTTCTACAAAACGGGATCCCGATTTTTATAAATCGGGATTCTATTTTGTAGTAATTGAGATCCCATTCCTTGTATATAAGTTCAAGATCCTTTAGTGGGATCCCAATTTGTATTTAGGCTTGGGATCCCGTTTATTAAAATCGGGATCTTGTTTTTGCAAAGCCGATTTCAATTTTTTGGCTAAGGAAAAAACTTCCACATTTTGTGGACTCAACTTTGTGCACTCATCCTATATCTAAAAATTATTTTCACTACATTGACATGTGACTCTCTAGGTGTAGCCTAAAATCTTGCCACTAAACATACTGCCTGCATAATATCTGGCCTTGATGCAGTTAAATACAACAGGCTTCCACTCATTGACCTATACATTTTTTGATTTACTTTAGGTGATTCATCTGATTTACTCAATTTGTAGCCAATAATCAAGGGGGTATTGATTGGTTTACTATCTTCCATGCCAAATTTCTTGATCATCTTCTTAGAATACTTAGTTCGAGATATGAATATCCCATTATCAGTTTGTGCAAGTTGTAAGCTAAGGAAAAATGAAAACTCTCCTAACATTCACGTCTCAAATTCATCTTGCATGTGTGTAGAAAATATTTTACACATTTAATCATTGCTACAACCAAAACTGATACCATCCACATAAACAACAACTATAATCATGTGCTCATCTTCAAACTTGAAATATAAGTTATTGTCTACACATCCCTTTTTGGATCCTTGTTGCTACAAATACAGGTGTAATATGGAATACCATGCTCTGGGTTCTTGTTTTAGACCATACAACACCTTTCTCAATTTGCAAACATAGTCATCATCTTCTGATAGCTAAAAACCTTGTAGTTGAACATCAATGTAGACTTATTCTTCTAAGTTTTCATTCAAAAATGCAGATTTAACATCCATTTGATATACTTTAAATCCTCTATAGGCTAAAAAGGTAAGAAACATTTTGATTTCTTCTAGTCTTGCTATAGGTGCAAATGTCTCTTCAAAATAAATTCCTTCAACTTGTGGATACCCTTTGCACATTAATATTTCCTTGTTCCTTACTACAGCTTCGTCTTCATTTAGCTTGTTTCTAAACACCCACTTGGTGCCAATAACATTTTTTCTTGGGGGCCTAGGAACCAATTCCCAGGTTTTATTCTTTTCAATCTAATTTAGCTCCTATTCCATGGCTTCTATCCAGCTCTCATCCTTTCTGGCTTTAGAGAAACTTTTTGGTTCAATTTGAGAAGTAGGAGAGAAAAATTTAAGTTTGTTCTTTATTGTTTGTAAATATCCTCCTTGTTTGAACTCCTTCATTTTTATCCCCAATTATCTGATTTGTTGGATGATCTTTTTGAACATACATTGCAGTGGCCTTCTCAACATCTACTTCCTCTAATTCTTCTTCATCATTTGCCACTTTGTCTTCATAATCTGACTCATCATCAACATTGTCTTGATCATATTTGATGTGTTTAATACTTTCATCAATCTTAACATTGATGATTTCCACAATCTTTTTTTGTCTTTTGTTATAACATTTATATTCTTTACTTTGAGTGGAATATCCTAAAACTATTCCTTCATCATTTATTTGATTCAAACTTACCTAAGTTTTCATCTTCTCTTTTGATGTAGCAGCTACTGCCAAACACCTTAAAGTATTTCAGAGATACAGGTCTGCCATACCACAATTCATAGGGAGTACTATCATTATGTACGCTAATTTGAACTCTATTTAGAATGTATACTATAGTATGTATTGCTTCTCTCCAAAACATATCAGTTAATCTAGCCTCTTTTATCATTATTTTGGCCATATCCTGCACAACTCTATTTTTCTTTCTACCACTCCATTCTATTATGGAGTTCTTGGTGCTGAGTATTGTCTCTTGATTCCATGTGCCTCATAGTATTCAACAAATTCACCAAATGGGAATTCTCCTCCTCTATCTGACCTTAAACATTTGATCTTTCTACCTTTCTCCTTCTCAACCATCTTTTTGAATATCTTAAATATCTCAAATGCTTCTGATTTGTCCCTTAGAAATGTCATGCATGTCATTCTTGTGTAGCCATTGATTAGCATCATAAAGTATATTTCTCCTTTCAGACCCCTTGTTCTTGTGGGTCCACATAAATCAGGATGAACTAGCTATAAAGGCTTAGTAGTTGAATACTCTTTGGTTGGAAAACTAAATTTTGTTTGCTTTCCCTACTGGAACTCTTTGCATATGATGTTTGCAAGCTTTTTTACCTTAGGCATGTGTCTAACTAGACCTCTTGAACTCACTTTCACCAAATTTTCAAAGTTTATATGGTCTAATCTTCTATACTATAACCAAATTTCATCAACTTTTCCTATCAAACAACTTTGACCTTTTACTTCAACAAGGTTGTAAAGATTATTGTCAGTTCTAAATGCTTGTGCAAAGATCTTTCCATTTTTTCTAACTTTGCAACCTTGTAAATTAAATGTGATTTTATAACCATTATCACACATTTGTCTCACACTTAACAGATCATTCTTTAAACCGTCAACATACAAGACATCCTTTGTAGGGTTTTTACCATCTAGGCTTAAGATGCCCTTACCACCTATTTTGACTATATTGTTATCACCCAAACTCACATATCTTGCATTACATTTTTTGAGTTTGATGAACTTAATCTTATCTCTAGTCATGTGTTTGGAGCAGCCACTATCTACAACCCATAGATTTTGCTTTCTAGCATGCAAGGTTGTTTGTGAAATCATTGATTGTTTGGATCTCTCTCCCTTTTCTTTCCACACTTGAGCATGTGTGGGATCATGACGGGACAAAAAGTGGTGATATGATGGGTATGTGTAGGGTATGTGGCTGATGACGTTTTTTATCCAAAATTGATGAAACAAAAAGGGTTTTTAAAGGAGATTCTTAGCTTTCCACCAATATAAATTATGCTTTACTTTGAATTTAATAAATAATTATTATTCATTTTCTATCTGAATTATGACTAAAGTCCTAATTGATAGGTTGATTGAAAAAAATCTATAGCTTTCAAATGGTATCACATTTTTGAATCTGAAACATGCATCAAATTCTATGCTTCGCATACTATAGGATTAAAAAAAATGAATTTCATGAAGTTTTGACCAACTTAAGGTGGTTAGACATACCAGTTTTAATATTTTTTAAAATTTGTAACAAAAAAAATCATAATTAATTATTTACTTGGAAAAAATTACAAAAAAATATTCACCAAATTGGGACATGAGTCCTCTACTTATATCTAAAATCTTATAAAAAATATTATCTTTTTATTCTTGTTAGGGTGGTCGACACACCTACTTCTTATTTTTTCCCTAAATTTAAATACTACTACATTGAAATTTCAAAATTTCACCAAATAGATTTAAAAAAACCTAGTAGTTTAGAAACTACATTCAATTTGCTACAAATTCTATTCTTACATATTTTCAAAATAATATAGATAACTTATTCAAATTTTTACGTCAAGCTGCCCAACTTTGATTTTTATGAATTTTATCGCCACTTAGGGGCCTATTTTTTCCATGATGATCTTGTACATACCCACTTTTTGAGTTTTATTTTCTAACTTTTCTACCATATTCTCCTTATTTTCATATATTCTTTGTTTTTCTTAGGAAGTAAATCTTTACTTTTTTCATTTCTAACATTTGATTTCGAAAACTTTGTTCTACAGTTTTTACCTATATGCCAAAAGTTATTACAGTTACAATAAACTATATTCATATCTAATAAAGGAGCAAACAAATTTCTTCTTTCAAAGTTTTCACTCCTTTTAGGAATGGTTCTATATTCTCTACCCCTATGACCAAACTAATTAGATGAATAGAAATATCCATAGAAATATGAGGAATACTTGGTGATAGAATTTTGTGCTAGATGAGGGGATCTTTTGTACATCTACCTTCTTGTGTCTCTCACCCTAGTGAATCTATCAGCATCAGTTCTTTTGAGATTTTTCTTGTTCTTCTAGTGATTAGAATCTGATTGGTTATCCTTCTTGTCTACACCAGGCTTCTTTCCGTATTTAATTTTCTCTACATTTGCAGATTTTTCATTGTAGTCTCTTCCTTTTAAGTTATTCTCCTTGATAGGTTTAGACTTTTCTTTTTCTCTAAATATTTCATATAGCTTTGCAGAAGCATCAACAAAAGAGATTTTCCCTTTCTCCAAACCTAAGCTTGGCTTTTCTTTGTTTTTGGGATTTTGAGTTTGGAATAATTCATCTAAAATATTTTACCCACTTTTAGCTTGAGTCCTTTCTCTATTTTTTCTTTTTCCTTTTCTAGATCTCTACTTAGAGCAACAATCTCTTCAGGTCAAGCTTCATGCATTTGTTAGCTTCAACTTGAAACTTAGATTGAATCACATCTTTTGTTCTCTTGGCTTCTTCTAGCTTAAACTTCAAATCTACCACATTCTAGATAGATTCTTCTAGCTCCTTGCTCAGTTTATTAGACTCTTTTTGTGCAAGTTTCTTCTTCTACTTGTTCTACGTTTTTAACTTCTCAATTTCATCTCTAAGATCATCAATCGCATCTAGAGAACATATGAGTTCTCCCTCCAGGTCAACCACTCCTTCACCCTCTTCAGGAAGATATTCATCCTCTTCATTCTTCTACTCCTCAAACTCTTTTGCCATAAAGATAAACTCATTGTCTCTTACAACTAAAGCACAATTTTTTTCACCATTTGAGCTATTGCAAACTTTTGATGCATCACTATCTTCTTGGAATGTATAGGATTTTCTTTTTCTTCTAAAAATTTCTTCTCTTAGGGTAGTAGGGTTTCTTCATTTTATTAGCTACCTCTTGTTCAGAGATGCCTTTCTTATACTATAGGGAAATTTAGGAGAAAAATGACCTAGTTTATCACATTCAAAACATATAAAGGGAAACTTTCCTTTGTATTTTTTGGATCCTCTTCTTAGTCTCCCAATGAATTTTTCCTCTTCTTCATCAGTCTCATCATCCTTGGATAGAATTATTTCTACCTTATCTTTCTTGGGAGGTACATCCTTCTCGTTGTTAATAGTCTTGAAAGAAGCTTCTTTCCTAGATGGTTATTCATCTCTCATCCTCATCTCATAGGCTGTGAATATACCATGTAGCTCATTCAAAGTTAGTTTGTCTATTTCTCTCCCTTATTCTATAGCTAAGATATTAGAGTCATAATTGTATTTCATTGATCTAAGAACTTTCAATAAAATGACATCCTCTTTCAACTCTTCTCCATATCCCTTATTAGAGTTCATAATATCATTAACTCTCAATTTAAGATAGTTTGTAATATTTTCTTCCTCTGACATTCTTAGGCCTTCAAATCTTCTTTTAGTATTTGAACCTTTTCCAATTTAACTTTGTCCTCTCCTTCATAAATCTTCAATGTATCCCAAAAATCTTCTGCATTCTTACAATACAGAACTTTGTTGTGCATAGACCTAGATAGACTATTCATGGTAGCAAACAAATCTTTTCCATTATTCTCAAAGTATTTTTTAGCTATAACATTAGTAGGAGGTGTGGCAGGTGGTGTTTATCTAGTTACAACTAACATCCATACGTGAAAACCTAACGATCCCAAATATCCTTCATTAATGAGATACAATAGGCATAATCTGTTCCATCAAACTTAGGTGGCTTAGTTGAGGAAGAGATTTCTTGATTGGCCATTTGTGTTCACAAAGTCAAGGATCTACCTGAACTAATTAAACTTCACCTAGGGAACCTAGCTCTAATACCAATTGTCAAAACACAACAATCTACTAAGACATGGGTGAATCAGTAGATACATAAATTTTAGCCATTTTATTCTAAGTGCAGACAGAAAATTTAAGACAAGATGTGCAGATTAAAATAAAATAGATTATGAAAAACACACGGATAAAAATTTAAACACACAACAACAAATATATGTGGAAAACCCAAGATGCAAAAAACCACGGTGAGAAAAATGCTTCTAGGAGCTACTATCCTAATCCAGCCTCATACTAAACTCCTTTGTTACAAATTTTAAGGGCACCAACTATAAGGAGACACCTATCCCATGAATTGAGCACCAACTTAGTTATCTGATGGCACCTACCTATTAGATTTACAACATGTAGAATGAATACAATTTGCTCCTTGGGAACTCTAATCAATGTTATAGCTAATTCTATAATTTCTCAACTCTTTGTTACTATCACAACAACTTTGTTCACTACTCTGGACCCCACTACTTTAGCTTTGTTCCTCTCTTTCTTCTTTAGTGCATTCTCGGTCTACCTTAATGCACTACTATACCTTTTTGCAACTCACATTTTTCTATTTTTGTGTATTCTCTTTGTCTCTTGTAGGGGCTTATAATCTCTCCTACACTCTACTTCATCATGTCAACTTAGACACACTTCTCATATGTTTTGAGTAGTGCTAATCAATGATAATCACCTCAGGATCTTCCACTGTTAGGGTTTAGGATATCTTCTTCACTCTCCTCCTGTTGCATAGAGTTGCACCACATTAATTCATGATGCAAAGAATTTTCCTTCATTTTCATCCTACCAAACCATAAGATCGGATATGTAGTTAATGCTATCATTTGAACCTTTGATCCAGTCTTGATCCTTGTCTTATTGGCCATCTACACCATCATTTTGTGCATCAAATCACATTACACCTATTGTTGAAGCAGGTAGGCCAATAAATTTTCATCTCCATGTCAGTTTACAAGAGGAATCCTATTTACACGATGTTAGCCGTTCGTGATTACCTCATTCAAATCTGGGTTGTTGATCTCCTACCTTCACGCCATGATCTTGAGTTTTTCATCCATCATCACAACTTTAAATCATGATTTTCCAATAAGTGATCATTTAAATTTTCTTCGTTGATCATGTCCTTTATAAACATCTTATATCACCAAAACACTTAGAATGATTGCATCCATATCTACGATGTAGCAATCACCCTCTAATCGCTTTCCTTTACTCTCTGATGTCCATCACATATCGCTTATATGCTATGAGCAACACCAATCCTAACTGTGATGCACTAACACTTAGTGATGCAATAACTTTTCAACACCTATCCTTGTTGATGTCACTTTTTAACTATCATCCCTTATCGCTCAAATCTTCAACCTTCCTCGCTTCACAACAGTGATGTGGAGCGATGGGGAGATATGATGCCACATGTTGATGGTCCCACCAAGGTCCTGTTCTCCTTTATCATGTGTTGTATGAACATCATGATCATGACCATTTAATGTCTTCATTGCATATCATTGATCTTAAGGAAAACTTCAACTTACTTTATGTGATGTGCGATAACCATTCATTGTGTATCGCTGAATTACAAACCAATTTTTAGAAGCTATCCACAATGCGTTATAGTCAGCGATAGCCATTAGATCTTCAACTTTGAATGCACATTGTTTGATCTTCAAAGGAACTCACTGACAACAGCGGGGTTGGTCACCAAATGAACTTGAGGGGGCCATAAGTTATAACTTATTTTACCTGCAACCTTCAACCAAAAATCATCGATAAAAAAGAAAACTATTAAGGTGGTCTGACTACCAACACTAGGGTTTATTCGTAAAAACCTAATCTAGGTCGAGAGCATAGGTATAATAATTTTGAGCATAGCCTTCAACCTTTAGATCTACAAAACACATTTTTGAGCAGCTCTCAGAAAATCCATGTTGAATATGGACTTATATTTTTCTCTTTAGTACTGAAAGAATTCATTGCAACATGACATAATTACATGAAAATAGTGCAATACTTGAACAACATTTGCAACATTCACTCCACCTTCAATATCCATAATACATTGTTGGTGCTTCCTTCATGTAGGATCAGTTTCATTTCCCACCCAATCCACTTTTGACATCAATGGAAAAAATATGCCAACAAAGCTTTGGTAAGAAGAAATAACTTTGTCAGCAATAATACATTTGCACCTCTCTACAATTTTAATATCATTTGTTTCAAATGCAACAACTTTGGATACATTGCAAGGAACTGCAGAAGAAATTTTGTGAGTCATCCTTTACCAAATGGTGGAAGAAAAGGATTAGAAATTAGATGCCATGAATTAGAAAAAGTTTGGAAGAAGCTTCCTAAAGAAAATAAGTCAAAAAAATCCTATATGGATGCTTGAAACCCCATCCAATCTCACCTTTAATTGCTCCCATAATAAAAAAGAAATAATTTGGGAAATATGGTTTTTCTCTTTGAATTCCTCACAAAAATATAAGATAATTCAAAATGACATGGTCTTTTTCATTTTTAACCCTTTTTCCTTTTCGAAAATAAAAAGGTTGAATTATGTTGAATCTCTCATAGTTGCTATAATTGTTAGGGTCAATTTTTTATTGTTATTTACATATCTTGTCCCTCATAATTGCAAAAGTTGTAATGATTTTGTGTGGGAAAACTCTAGTGGTTTATCATCTTGATTTATTTCATTTTCTCTTTATATGATTGCATGTGCATAATGTGATCCCCCGTGATGTTTCATTTGATATATCTCTCTCTTCTTGTACATTCCTCTATATGTTCCTACATTCTTCCATATGTTGTAATCATTTCATTTGTCTTGTGTTTTCCTTTTGGGGATGATGCTTGATGCGTCAAGACATTCATGTATCTTCCATGTTGACCCAAAATATTTTCCTTTAATCTTTTTATTTTTCTTGTATTTTCCTTTTGGGGATTATGCAAGGTGTTGAGACATTTAGGTCTCTTCCATGTTGATCCAAAATGATTTTTCTTTGTTTCACTCTCTTTGTGTCATTCTTCAAGTTCTATGAGTATTTGGGGAATGATGATAGTTCCATGCTCTATGACAACATTGTAGAAAAGACATATTGACCCTGAATCCATACACCCCTTATGTATTTATGGGGGCAACCCTTCCTATTTCATGACGTAGCTTATTTTAGAAATATATGACTTGGCATAGGGTTTTCCAAGGAAATCTCTCATGTCTTAGGAAAAATATTTGGCTGCTTTAAAGAAATTTCTCACAATAATGGTGTAGCAATCACTTTAAATTGGGGGCATACATCGATGACATCTTTTGACAAAAATTCATGGCGTGATTTTTTTCTTTTATCTTGTGATGTGTCCTCTTCTTGGTGGTTTCATTGGGTTTGATGTCCTCCAAGAGTGTACAATCTACCATCATGGTATGATGCGAATGAGGTATCCCATGAATGATGATCTAACACCCTTGACTTGTCCTCTCTTGGAGACATTAGGAATAATGCTCCATAAGAAGAAGACATTAAACGAACAAAGAAAAATACCATTTTAACAAAAACTTACATACATGACATTACAAAAGCATTTGTAAAAGCATTAAATTGTGGTACCTTATCGAAGTTGTCAAGAGGATAACTTCGGTACAGTATGAGAGGCTAATATGATTATCTCATTTCCCACCTCATTAGGATAACTGACCTAGTGGATAGATTGAGGTTCCACCACCCCAGAGTGAGCATACATATTTTGGATAACTCACCTAGTGGAAAAAGTGAGGTTCCACTACCCCAGAGTGAGTAGTATATGTTACAGACAAATGGCCCTATTCTACATCATGTTGGGATGGTTGTGCTTGATCCTTTTATTGTTCTTTATTTTTCTTGGCCTTTGATAGGGTATGATCATGTATCTTTGTTATTGCTACATCCTTAAGTGTCTTGAATGTCTACTTTAGTGCGATTTTGATCTGGGGTCGTCCTCTCACTAAAGTGGGGGAAAAACATAGTAATGAAAAAAAGTATCCTTTTTCCTTACTTCATTTAGGAATAATTGTCATTGAATTAACCTAACTTTTCCTAGGTTTAATCTTGTAATGTGTTGTAAAACATTCACATTGATCTTGGGCCCCCTTTTAATAAAATGTACTTAATTTGTACTCTCTTTTAAGTGTTGTAACACACTTTCACACTTATTTAGTGTCCTCTTAATTAATTATGGTTAATTGTAGTTAATTAGCCCCTTTAATTCAAATTTAAGCCTTATTTATGACACCTTCTGAAGATCTATCCGAACACCCATAATTCAAATTACATAACATCTAATTGGGAAAATTTGAGGTTCTAGAGATTGATGTTAGGACCCATTCACCCTAGGTGGCGTATGGGTCCTCCGTCTATAGGAGCCTCCCTTTTCTAGAAAATTCTACGTTGGTTTTTTATCTTATTTCATTCCTCGAAGGCAAGGTCCTAGAAAACAATGCTAGGACCCATTCACCCTAGGTGACGAATGGGTCCTCCCTTAATAAGGACCCCCTTTTTGAATGTCATTCTGGCAATAATTTAATAATGTTTGTTTCTAGATCAGCTGTTGGCTTGAATTGTTTGAATTTCAGGGTTAATCACTTAATTTAGTATAAATAAGGGGTTAATTCACATAGTTTCACCTAGTGACTTTACAAGAAATCATAGCTATTTAAAGAGAGAATTATAGAGCAATTAAAGATCATTTTCAAAGGAATTTCAAGGCAGATTATCAAGAGTTTATTGCAATAATTATTCAAGATCATTTCATCATGTCAAGGGTTTAGTGCATTCATGCATGTTCTTGACCTATGATAGCGGATGTAGCATTGAAGATCTACTTGAAAGAATTGTTTCGCATCTATTCAAGGATTAATATCTACATTCTTCATGGCCACTACATGTTAGATTATAGATTTATCTTTCAAGACAACATTCAAGGTATCATTGCATCATTTCATGTTCATGCTTCAATAATTTCATTATTTCATCATTTGGTTTAATTACCTGCAAGGGGTTTGACTTAGGAAAACCCCTATTCACTAACAACCAACAAGTTTCTCTCTCCTTGAATGTGTGTTTGTAGATTTACAGGTTGAAGATCAAGTGGAGAAGGAATTGGAAGCAAAATTGTCAAAGTTGTCAAGTTGCAAGATTGACCTTTATAGTGCAAGAACAAATAATTCAAGCTACAAAATTAAGTACAAGTTTTTGGGAGCTGGTAACCACAAATTTTAGAGTGCAGAAATCAAGGAAAATAACCCAAATCTCAGTTTTAGAAATCCTAATAGGGACCCATTCACCACTTGGTGCTGCCACAATAATGGGTTACACTTTTTGGGGCATCCTGATTTTTGCTTGAAATCACATATTTTTAGAAAATACAATGATTTATGACTTTAAAGGTTCCATTTAAATTATTTTAATTAAACAAGGATTGATCAAACCCCCTTGGATATAATCTTGTTAGATTTAAACCATACCTATAATCGAGTCTCCTCTACACCTATCAAAATGCTGATAAAAAACCACTTTTTATTTACCTTTTGGGTGATCAAATGAATTCATTTAAAATTTATGTTTTGTAAGCCTGCAACCCTTATTATAAGCTTCCCAAAAATTATAATTTTATATATGTTTAATTTGATTATTATATTTATTTTTTATTTCTTCTAAATGTAGGATTTTCAATGAACATCAAGTTCTTTATTTCACACATACAAAAAAATAGAAAAATAGAGAAAACAAATTCTAAAAAATACATGTACACTAGGTATTGATGTCCTTATTCCAAAAAAAAAAAAAACTTATTTCAAATGAATACAAAAAAAGTTATGCGAGATGAAGTACACCTATGTCCAAATTATAATTATGTTGACTTGGAAAATTAATTTTAAAAAAATATGTAACAAAAAATTATGAAAAAATATCCATTCCCTAGATATTGGTGTGAAAAATTTGTGTTTGAAAAATTAGAATTGTATCCTATCTATAAAAAAAGTTATGTGGGCCAAAGTAAACATCACTTTTTTAAAATACTGATTAGTAGTAAAAAAAAGTTATTAAAAATTACATAAAATGATTCACAATTTATTTTTTTAATTTTTTAAAAAATATATAATTAGAATCTACACAAAATATCTTACAAATGACTAGTTTGATTCATCTTCAAAACCTCAATGGTTTAGCTGCTATAGGTGTAAGAAAGTGAATGTCTGGTGAAAAATCTTGATTTTAATGTCAATTTTGGCCAAAAACTATAACCCATTTTTGTGGGATCATAGGCTAATGAGTCCTTTGTGCCCTAAAAAGAGGCTTCTTGGAGTAAGGTACAAACATTATTAAGCTCTAGAAACTCCCCTCATAGTTGCTATAATAGTTAGGTTCAATTTTTTATTGTTATTTACATCTTTTGGCACTCATAATTGCATAAATTTTAATGATTTTGTGTGGGAAAACTCTAGTGGTTTATCATCTTGATTCATTTCATTTTGGTAAACCCTATTTCCCACCTAATCACAAGTTAAAATTAATATAAATTATATTTATATTCTTTGATTTGTAACTTCCAAAAATAAGTCCAAATCTTAGTACTCAATTAAATCCATTCCTCAAAATTCATTTAGCATATAATTTCATTATTAAATCCATCCAAGCATTTATCTGAGTTAAATTATAGAAATGGAAAATTTTAACAAGATATCAACCACACATTCAAAAGACATCCACAAAAAGGGTTACAACATCTGGAATCATACTAATGGTGGTATCTAGGTCAACATGGGTAAATTAACAAGTGTATCACACTCCAATCAAGTATGAAGGGTAAGGAAAAACAATAAATCATGGGTAGTGTGACATCTCCTTATAATATTTGTTAGGGTATACTCAAATTTGTGGAGTTAGGTGGAGAAATACCTTGTATGTGTAACCACCCAACGAACACATCAAGTGCACCTTCTCCATATGTAAATAGTTAAAGCATCACATAAATACCAACTAACTACACCATCACATCCATAAATTCAATACGTTTAAACAATAAATTTCATGATAGCATTTAATTCCATCTATATTAATGCATATATTCACAAACCATAATATAATAATAATCACTTAGACAATCACGCATCATGCACGCATCCCAAAAATACTTCCAAAATGAAATACATCCATCCCTTTTCAAAGAAAATGGAAATATATAATACATGTAGTTTAGTGCCATTTACATCAAGATTAACAATAAAATATCCATAGAGGAAACATGAATCAATACATAGAACAATAGTACCAAAATATGATCATCTAACATCTCAACATATAAAAAATATTATACTCCCACTAACATCGCATGCTAGGAATATGTAGGCACTACATAAAGATGGATCTTAGGGTTACAGTATGATTTGTGTCATCTCATATGTATTTTAATTTTACTCTTAATATTTCCTTTTTCAAGTATGTTTTGTTATTAGTATTTGTGCTATATGAGTCTTCCATCTATAATTTAGGACCCTTCGTTCATGATTACATCAATAGCTAACCCCTAGACATAAATGTATTTGCAACCTTATCCTATTGAAACATATTTTTGTACCTTCTTGAGGTGAGCCTTTTAAAATTTTCAATTGTTTTTCATTGGCTTAGACATGGAATATTTCAAATTGACCACCAAAGATGTGGTATTTAAGAATGACACTTGGGATGCCAGTTATTGTTCAAGAAAGCTCATCAAAATTCATCATCAATATTTGGATCATTATAAATAATTGCATTAGCATCTTACATCACAACATACTACACTTGACATCATGTAGGAATTTGGCATATTTTGACATATTTCTTCTTTTTGTACTTTCCAATTTGCACAATCAACAATAACCTTGTTTTGACTAATATTAAGAAAGTTAACTTGATTTTCATTGACCAACTTTAAGTTTCTCAAAATGCTTCATAACACCATGAAGTCCTAAAATTAAATATGTTCCTAGGTGAATATGTTTTAGAAGTATATATTACTATAAGACATAAACATGACCAAGAAAGAATCATATCACTCAAAATTAAATCATAAACATAATCGTACTTAATATAATTTACATAATTTAAAAACAAGTCTATAATAATACTTATAACAATGATTCAATATAAAAATATTAACTTTAAAGATCACACATCACCTATAACAAAATATCTATTATTATTGACAATCTTTTATTAACTAACATTGTTACACATTTGTGACCAATTAATTAAATCGTGATCATTTGTCCCTTATCTAAAACCAACTAATATTATCCCTTTTCACTATTTAAATATTTCTTTTTGTCTTGCAATACTTTTGTATAATCAAGAAAAAGCAAATTGCAATAAAAAAATGATCCGTTGTCAATTTCACTTAAATTTGATTTGGTACCATGTTTTACCTATATTAATTGTGGCCATCTTTCATAGTTGACTTACTAAAATACCAAAAGAAATTATAGAAGACAAAGAAACACAAATTGGATCCAGCGATAAACAATTGGACCAAATGCTTTGAGGTTGATGCGCGTGTCTTAAATGCAACTTATATGTAGCATTCCTCTGTCGTTTACTAATGGTTTCTTGATCGTTATGCATTAGAGAATGATTCCATTTTCAAGAGTCGATTATTAAACTACTTTTTTGTATTAATGACTTGCCTGTCGTCTAGCTTTGATGCCAAACTATAATGCTTTTTTTGGTTGTTTGTTGTTTCTCGTCGTAGAATTTTTATGATCAGCTGACAGGCTCATTGGAGAAAAACATAAGAGCACTCACACAACAAGTGAGAATCATGAAGACAAAAATAGAGGAACTGAGAAATGAATGCCAATCAAAAGCATAAAAATTGCGCCTTCATTTTATACAGATTCATACATAGAACTTAGTCTATAATCTACTATGGATTAGAGCTCGTTGACTGCTCCCAACATCAATCATGGATAGATTAGATCCCAAAATTCAGATTACTTCATCATATTAATTCTTTAACAAAGAATCAATATTTTAACATTTACTGTCTTAAACAACATACTCTAAACTTTGGAAATTTAACTGAAACAACAGTACATTAATTCAATGCACCATTGTTTAAGCTCTTCCTTTTAGTGGCCGTCGCCAGGGCTTGGAGTAGACCGCAGGATGCGTTCCCTGACGACATCATCCTGCCCCACCGGACCGTCTCTTCGGTGAATCGATTGCGACAGGGACATCACCTCAGCAGCGTTAGCCCGCTCGTTCTCTGTTCCCGTACCCATTCCGCCCCCAGTTTGATTCTCATTTGAGCTAATGTTCAAGTTGTGGTCGGGCTCCGAGAGCTTCTCAGGAGCGAAAAACAACTCAGGTGGTCCGACAGCTTTCTTGAGCATTATCCTCGCCCCACTGCTTACCTCCAATCCAGCAATAACCAAGAATAACAGAACTATAAGTATCTTCATTTTCGTCTGTGAAGGAAGAGTCAAGGCAAGGAAAAGTAAGAAGAATTATTTTTGAGCTTCCGGGGATAAATGTTTTGAGAGCAAGGAGAGGTATATATAAGCGAAAATTGCCGGCATATTCTGGACTTACACACCCATTTCCCAGCGCATACGTAGGTAGGAGAATTGACAACCGAACGGGGGCTCAGCCGCCTCATAAATAATGAATTTCGTTGACCGTGGAGATAACTCCATAGAGTGTTGGTGGCAAGAAACTAGGCCTCGCATACGGGACGGTCGCCCACAATTCTTTATGTTGAAATCGAGGCACTTGGAGCGAAATGGACTAAGCCCGTTATCTTGGAAATTATTTATTGTTTATTTCTTCCCGACAATGATATAGAATTTCTTAAAAGCCCAAATCCCATGTATCAACTCCACATCCTACAACATGATGCTGATCTGGAAATTTCTTATCCCACTACACTACCTTTCCATCAGCATAGATCTATGATTTCAAATCTATAACATCTATGATATATGCCACAAGGTGCACCAGACCAAGAAATCCCAATCTTGCTCATCAATTTGTGCCATCATTTGTAGGATGTGACTATCTCTCTTATACAATCAATGCTACTATCATTATTACATCTAATAAAAAATCATGTCAATCTCATCCAAAATGAAGCCTTACCTATTCTCCTACAGATGTACCACTCTATGAGTACATATGTCAAATCATCATTGCCACATGTCTCCCTTTGTGCACATGTATACACCTTTTAGTGATTGTATACATTTCATTATGAAACACATGTCATTTCCTTACACATGCATTAATTTTGAATTTGTCTTAGGATTTGCACATGTGCCCCCTTCCCCACACAAATGTTACTTCCCTTACATATGCTAAAATTCTTCACATACACTTTTCTATAATATGCAAGAATTACATTCTATTCTATACATTCTGAAACACAATTTTCATGGTTTTGCATGCATGCTTTCCTAATTTTCTTCCCCCCATTAACTCCATAAATGCATTTAATACCTAGTTTTCCAACACCTACCAACGCTCCTACTTCTATTGGTCACCAATATTGCATCAGTTGCTCAATTTAGTGATAATATAAGAGCAGAATCCCCATCTCTCATCTCCTTAATCTGCTCTACTTTATGTATTCTAAGGATTGAGGATGAAAATGAAATATTTTAACCCCTAGCCACCATTTATCAAACCACTACCCCCAAGTTTTATCCCCTAATAAAAAAGTTCACTTTCTTTCCCTTTTTTCTCCCCATTCTTGGTTCTTTTATTATTATTATCTAATTTTCTTCATTTGATCCTCATTTGCCTCTTCTATCATATATTTTCTCCTTGTTTCTTCTTTTTAGAGCTCACTTGCATAGTTTTCTTTCTAACTGTAATGGTGTGAATTTTCTTCCCTTGCAAATTCCCCATTTATACATCCCTTACCTTAGGAAACATGATCCCGATGATGTATTTTCCACATCCAATTCCACCTTCCATCCACTTGGTAGTTGTTTTGTGTGTTACTGGGAGATATTCTACCTCGGATGTTAGGGTGTCTGGCAAACGTTTGTGTGACACGTTGTCATCTTAACAAGAATTTCACCTCTAGAATATGTACAGGCATTGCACTCCTCCATTGGACATGAAGTGTAATCCTTCGTGCCCCTCCGACTGACTTTGAATGGCCCTTTTGCCTCTATTCTTCCTTTCAAATGGCTATATTCTTGATTCACTCTTTCTTCTTGAATCTCTTAATCATTCTTGATGCTACACACTCACTTTCAACTCCTTCACTCTCACATTCAAACTCCATTGTAGTTGCAAGTTTCTTTTTTGTTGGCTCCTCTTCTTGGTTGTTGTGGCAACATTGGATTATGAGAGATTGTGAAATCACATCTTCCTCTATGTGCCTTGAGAGCATCTAGTTAAGAAGGTGATATCCATTCACTATCACTTTGCTTTACATCATCTACTTGCATAGTAGTGCATTTTGTTTGCTTATTGGTTGGTATTCCCATTTCTATAGCTTCTTTATCATCTTTCTATAATCATTGCTATTTGTTTGTTCATGGAGGTGGAAACACTAAAGCGAGAGACTAATTGAGGTAGTCCTCTAAACACAACCCCAACATTTTCTTGTTCTTCTATGTGTAGTTTGATCATCAAGTGAAGTTCTTAAGACCTCAACTTGCAAGTTTGAAGGTCCATTTCTACCACATTCCTCTTGTCAAATTCTAGCTTAGTATTCTTAAGTATTCTACTTGTTGCGTTGTTATTTCTACATTTTCCATCTTTGTCATAGCATAAAACCTCTTTGGTTGATCCATTAGTTAATTTCCAAGTGTTTTTGTTTGCAATTTACTCTTTTTGTTTGTATGGATGCCAGTGCCCCACTGAGACATCAACATGCCACACTAGATTTTGTGTCCTATGTTGTAGTTCTTAGGAAATGAGTTACTTAAGTTGCATATTGAACCCTGAGATTTGACTCATTTGACCCCATGAGATATTTGGGTTAGCAAAAGGATATAGTGACAGACCAGTTGTCCTAGCTTTTCAAACTCTTAAACCTTAAACCTTTCTAAATCACTCATCTAGCTTGAGGTAGATCAAAGCATCTTGTTGTTTGGGGCCCTCCTATGATCTAGGGTCTTGAGCAACTGATCCCTGTCCTCTACATTTTGGTGAACCTGACGTGTACTATTATTTTTCCATTTCATTGTGTTGAAGGAATCTTCTCTCATGTTCTAGGTGTGTTTTTTGTAGGGCACATATCCTTGCAACCTAACCTATGACCCCTAGCAATGTAGTTAGAAGGATCCCTAGATATTGTAAAGTAAATTCTATAATTCATTGTATCATTATCGAACCTTTGGGGTATCCTAAGGATTCCTTTTTAGAGTGCATAAAGAATGGCCTCTTTTATGCATCTTCCCATTCCTTTTATGTAGCCTTCAAATAGATCACCTAATATAATCTTTACATCATAGAACCTTCCCATGAATGTGAATAGAGAACCCTTTCCTCTATGCATTCCCATTTGTGGGTATGTGTAGGATCATGATGGGCCAAAAAGTGGCAATATGATGGGTATGTGGCTGATGACTTTTTTTTAACCCAAAAATGATGAAACGAAAAGGGTTTTTAAAGGAGAGTCTCAACTTTCCACCAATATAAATTATTCTTTAATTTGAATTTAATAAGTAATTATTATTCATTTTCTATTCAAATTACGACTAAAGTCCTAATTGATAGACCGATTGAAAAACATTTATAGCTTTCAAATGGTATCACATTTTTTGAATCCAAAACATGTGTCACATTCTATGCTTCACATACTATAGGATTAAAAAAAGAAAAATTGAATTTCCTGAATTCTTGACCAAGTTAAGGTGGTCAGACATATGAGTTTTTTATATTTTTTAAAAGTTGTAATAAAAAATTCATAATTAATTATTTAATTGGAAAAAAATTACAAAAAAATATGCATCACATCAAGACATGAGTCCTATGCTTATATCTAAAATCTTATAAAAAAATTATTATTATTTTATTGTGGTTAGGGTGGTTAGACAGACACCTACTTCTTATTCTTTCCCTAAATTTAAGTACTACTACATTGAAATTTCAAATTTTCACCAAATAGATGTCTTTTTTTTTTAAAACAAACCTAGTAGTTTAGAAACTACATTCAATTTTCTACAGATTCTATTCTTACATATTTTTGAAATAATATAGATAACTTATTCAAATTTTTATGTCAAGTTGCCTAACTCTAATTTTTCTGATTTTTTTGCCACTTAAGGGCCTGTTTTTTCCATGATGATCCTGCACATACCCTTGTATCAATGGGAACACCGTGATTGGTGTTCTATTTGATACTATGTGTTGTGTTAATGTTATAACAAAGGATATTATGCTCATAAATTTCTTGCATAAGGATGGGTATGATGAATCAAAGAGCACAATACGTACTCACGGCATACTCTCAATCCCTCCAATTAGCTCTATCCCCTTTTGGGTTTTGCTAGGACTTGCTACTATAAATTCTCTTCTCGATATCATCTCAGAGTTTGACTTGTTTAGAGAGAAGCTAGGCATCCCATGTGGCTAGTTTCCATGAACATAGTTACTTTAGTAGTTCATAAATATTTGAAGTTTTCTCATGAGCGCTCTATGCATGTTGTGCACAACACTAGATATAAACCTCTAGTGTTGTGTGGGGCCTATTGGTTAGATCACTTTTTCCCTACCCCTATTGGTCTACTTCCTCCAAGGATGGACCTAATATACCGTGCCTATGGTAAATACAAGAATGGGGCATAGCACCAAAAGTGACCTAGCATTTGTCACCTTATGCTATTTAAGTTAAGGCTTCTATGATTGTGTAGTAGTAGGATGCCTCTTTTCCTCCTCTCACAAAGGGAAGGGGAAGTCTGCTCACACTGAGGAGCCTTCCTCTTCTTCTTTTGTTTCATCCAATTCTACCTCCCACCCTATTGTGGCACCTTTGGTCTCTGCTCCCATGTGTCACATGGGCAGTCTGATGCTGCTCACTTGGAAAAAGTCCAAGCTTCAGGTATTCAAGCTTCTTGTCTTATCCATGGTAGTGAGGCCCATTGTTTATGGTAAGGGGAAGGACCCTCATGGAGTTTCCCCTACATTCTAGCCTCTGTGGCCTCCTACTACTCTTTCCCCTTGAGAATTGAATGGGAAGAGGCCTACCACTGAGGTGCCTAAGTTTTCTTTTCTGCCTATTTTAGTCTCCGCTCTTGTGCTTCCTGATCGTTCTCCCATCCAGGAGGCCACTCTCCCACCAACAATGGTTGTCGAGGACATGCCTATGGTAGAATAGGAGCCTATTTCTCCTTCTCAGGTAGCGAGTTCTAGTCCCCAAAGCTTAAGAAACTAGCTTGTGTGTGAGTGTAAGCACTAGTGGAAGGATTTGGCTATTGAACAAGCTACCTTGTGGGAGGTAGAAGAGGAATCAATAGCTCCTATTTTAGCCTCCCTCTTCTACTTATTTTTCTTTGGTTCCCATCACCTCCATCTTGCTGTTGACTCCCCCTTTGAATGTTGATGATCCTCACCCCAAAAGGCTATAGGTGTTATCATTCCCTCGACGGAGCCTCCTCTTCTAATGTCCCTTCTTGACATCCCTCTGTTTTCCTGGCCCGTGGATATTCCAAAAACCATGGTGGTGTCTGCTATGCCCTTGTCCTCTTCCTCCTTGCCTTTCACTACATTTTTGGATTTTTCATCCTCTAATGAAGCATAAGTTGGAGGATGACGTTACTACCAATGAAGGTCAGAAGAAGAGATTACCTTCTTCAGGAGAGGGTTCTTCTTTGGCTTGCACCATCCTTGTGATCCAGGTAGCCCCTATGTCTCCCAAGTTTGTCACAATCTCTTTTGATGAGATCGATGGTGGATCTTGGCCACCTCCTTCATCTCCCATTTCGTTAACACATGCCACTCTTATCAAGTGCATGTTTAAGTTGGTTGATGATTTCTCACCTCTATCAACGATATTTGCAAGATCAATTACATTTACCTCACAAAAGTTGAGTGAAGAAGACCTTGAGGGTCCCTCTTCCTTAGCTCTTGCTATAGGAGATTTAGAGGGTACTCCCCTTGCTATCCCACCCTTGCGGGCTCATCCGTGCTCTTCCTTTAGTGATCTAGATTGGGAGAATGATGACCTCCTGGTTGATGAGGACTAGGCGATCACCTCTTTTTATTTGTAGATTAGATTTGTGTGTGTTGTTCTTCCCCCATGCTTGTTTTATGTGTTCCTAGAGGACCCTTATCACCCTCGTAGGTGCTTGTATATAGGAGTGAAATTGTGTTGTACACTGCCTCTATAATTTCTTGCATCATTCTTCTATATGTTGTATCTTGATTTTTGACAATTGGGGGCGATGCACATTGGGGGCATTTAGGCCTCCCTTCTATGTTGACCCAATTTTTAATTTTCATTTTTTCTTCACATACCCTTCTTCATGATTTGATACAGTAGAGGATTGATGAAAGTTGATTCATATATTATATCATATCTATCTATCTATATCTATGAGTAGTTCTAACCCAAAATTATTAGATCCTCCTATCTCTTGATTTCATCTTTTTTGTTCTTTTCTTTTGTATCTTTCTCTCTTCTTTGCTTGCTTCTTGATGTTGTTGTGCCTATGTATTGACCCTCACATGTGTGACAACATTTCCACATCTACATCTCACCATGAATCATGGGCCACAACATCTTTGCGTGTTTTTCCTTACCTTAGGATGCCACATGCTCCTCTAATTCACATGCACCATCCTAAGGGGGGCTCCTACTTCTCTAATTTTGAATAATTTTTACTCAGTGGCAATGAATCCCTTGCTAAAAATCACCATATTTTTCCAAAATCACATCTTTTATAAAATTGCATCTTTCACTAAGGATCCCCTTAGCAATATTTTCTTTTGAAATTGAATTTGTAAGAAAAAGAATTGAGAATTCACCTTGAAGGGGTCTATTCTTCTTCTTTTTTGGATTCCTTGATGAAAGATAATATTTCAAAAGGATTCCTTGATAACAGGATCATTTGCAAAAATTCCATCATTTTTTAAACAAAGCATCCCTTGAGCAAACCCTTTTTCTTTTGAAGGGTTCTCAAGGGACCCTTTTGAAAGCTTCTCCTTCAATTGCTTGTTCTAAGATATAATTTTTTGTCTGTATGCATGAATTTTTACTTTCCTAACATGTTTTGTCTATGGATAAACATGTTGCTTTGTAGGACCGAGCACCTATGATGGTCAATCAGACTATACAAAGCCTTTTACATTTATCCTCCCTCAGGAAGGAGCACTTGTGGCACCTCCTTTGCAAGATCAAGCACCTATAAAGCATTTTCATTCTATAGGATTGAGCACCTGTAGAACCATCGATCATCCTCTATGAGATTGAGCACCCATGGAGCCAATTCTATAGGACTGAGCACCTATAGAGCCTTTATTTCACCTTCCAAAGGATCAAGCACCTATTGTGATTTTGTTCAAATATAAATAAGACTGAGTACCTGTGGAGCCATCTCTCTCCTATACCCAAGTTCACCAAATTATGGTTTGCTTCCTTAATGGTTTAGGTATACATTCCTCAACTTCTTACACTACTATACCATGCATTCAATGATACTTATGCTCACTAAATTGGGGACAAAATATAATGGTGTGAACTTTTTCCCCTTGCAGATTCCCCATTTATACATCCCTTACCTTGGAAAACGTGATCCTAATGATGTATTTTCCACTTTCGATTCCACCTTCCATTCAGTTGGTGGTTTTTTGTGTGTCAGTGGGGGATATTATTCCTAGGATGCTAGTATAGCGCATGGATGTCTATGTTGTGTGCTACCATCCTAACAGGATTTCAGCCTCTTGAATCTATAGAGGTGTTACACTCCTCCATTGGACATGAAGTGTAATGCTTCCTACCCCTCCAATCAACTTCAAATGAACCTTTTTTTCTCCATTATTCCATTCAAATGGCTATATTCTTGATCCACTCTTTCTTTTTGAATCTCTTGATCTTTCTTGACTCTACACACTCACCTTCAACTCCTTCATTCTCACATTTGAACTCCATTGTAGCTATAAGCTATTTTTTTGTTGGCTCCTCTTCTTCATTATTTCGACAACATTGGATTCAGAGAGCTTGCAAGCTTACATCTTCCTCTACATGCCTTTAGAGAATCTAGTTGGGAAGGTGATATCCAGTCACTATCACTTTTCTTTACATGATCCACTTGTGTAGTAGTGCATTATGTTTTCTTATTGCTTGATATTCCCATTTCTATAGCTTCTTTATCATCCTTCTACAATCATTTCTATCTAGCTATTTGTGGAGGTGGAAACACCAAAGTGGGGGATTGGCTGAGGCAATCCTCTAAACATAACCCCAACATTTTCTTATTCTTTTGTGTGTAGATCAAGTTCCTCAAGTGAAGTTTGTAAGACCCCAACTTGTGAGTTTGAAGGTCCATTTCTACCACCTTTCTCTTGTCAAATTCTAGCTTAGTATTCTTAAGTATTATCCTTGTGCTATTATCTTGGCATTTTCCATCTCTGTCATAGAATAAAACCTCATTGGTCAATATTTTAGTTAATTTCTGAGTGTTTCTATCTACACTTTACTCTTTCTATCCATATGGACACCAAAGCCCCACTAAGATTCTAGTGTGCCACGCTACAATCCATGTCCTATACTGTTGTCTATAGGAAGTGAGCTTCTTAAGTTATAGACTGAACCCTAGGATTTGAATTGTTTGACCCCTAGAGCCATTCAAGTTAGTATAAGGATAGTGACTGACTAGTTGTCTAGCCCCTTAAGTCTTAAATCTTTCTAAATCACTCATCTAGCTTGAGGTAGATTAGGGTGTCCTATTGTTTGGGGCCCTCCCATGACCTGGGATCCTAAGTAGTCATTTTCCCTACTCTACACTAACTAACATCTCAAAGGTGTACCATCCCTCCATCTTAATAACATCATTTTTCAAAGTAAATGGTACATATTACACCCTTTTGGATCTTAAAAGTATAATGTTTTTTTTTTCCTTTAAAACAACTTACTTTTGTTAAGTCACATTTTTGTCTCAAAGAGGGGAAAATATAGACAACTAAAATGATATCTTAATAGTTACCATGCCATCAATCAACTTCACATCACCACTTATAAATTAATTAAATAAACCAATTTATTTAATTAACTATTGATGCATCCAAAGTCATGCGGCCCTATCAAATCACACAATGTTGCAACCCTATTGAGGTATTACACATAAACTCAAAAATCATGTACTTTATTTCCATATCAGAAGTTCATTACACATGGGCTTTAAGCAACTTACTTACATCACCATTACAATTAGAAATATCAACCTTATTCCCTCTATTCAATCCAAAAATCCTCCCAAAATGAACGTAATGATTCCCTTTTAATACTTGATGGCTAGGAAGTTGAATCGGATCAGATCCTCTTTGTTATAGTAACCAATTTGTTGTAGAAATGATGAGCTTAGTAGCAAGTTAACGACCCACAAAATAGCAAGAATTGAAAGCTCCCCATGAAGTGAAAGTCACATAAACCAACAAGAAGTGAAATTCTTGCAAGCCAATAGAAAGTGGAAATTCCACACAAAGTAGAAGTTCCTCATAGTCAGTCTACTATCAGGTTCCTTCAAATAGTCAATTTACATGAAAAACCATGCACTTCATACATGGCACGATGTTACAAATACTTTAGGTTTTCTCTCATGTGGAATTTTTATTGTATATCAAACTGAACCTTTTGATTAGTGCACTTGTTTGGTTTAGTAGTATTCTCCCAAAAAATCACTTGGCTAACTTGAGATAGCCACAAAATCTATTTGGATATGAAGTCCTAGAAAGGGTGAGATAGGAAAGAAGCTCCTATAAACCAGTTTTCCATGAGGTTCCTGGAAATGCCAATAAGACATGCAATTCTAAAAAATGTGGATATGTGCATCTAAACTAATAAAAAAGAGAAACTTAGCAAGTTCAACACCAAATTCCCACATGTTGGTAACAACTTAGAAGTTTATAAATTTGGTAGCAAACCGAGAACCCACTATGGTAGTAGTAGACCAAAAACCCACAAAGCCATAACATAGCCATTTTTAGTTCAATATTCACCAAATCTAAACTATAGATGTCCATTAATCTCTTCCACAAGGTAAATCTCTCAACTTTCCAAAATTAATTTTGAAGAAACCCTGATGCAACAACCAAAAGTCAATAGAAAAAAAGGAATATTAATTGAAAAAAACAATTTTTTTAATGCAATATTTCCCTTACACCCTAGATGCTCCTACAATAAATACCCAAGGTGAGAAAATATTTAGAGCTTGGGCTCACAAAATGGATTTGAGTGATTGAATCACCCTTTTCAGAATGTGAACATTTTGTAGCATATGATCCCAATTCTTCCCATGGTGAAAATTTGAAATTTCAATGTAGTAGTACTTAAATTTCAAGGAAAAAATAAGTAGGTGTCTTTTTTACCACACTTTAACCACAATAAAATGATAATATTTTTTTATAAGATTTTAGATATAAGTAGAGGACTCATGTCTCGATGTGATGCATATTTTTTATATTTTTTTTCCAAGTAAATAATTAATTATGAATTTTTTATTATAACTTTTAAAAAATATAAAAAACTCGTATGTCTAACCACCTTAACTTGGTCAAAACATCATGATTTTTTTTTTTAATCCTATAGTATGAAAAGCATAGAATATGACACATATTTTGGATTCAAAAAATGCAATACCATTTGAAAGTTATAGATGTTTTTCAATCAGCCTATCAATCAAGACTTTGGTCATAATTCAAATAGAAAATGAATAATAATAATTTATTAAATTCAAAGTAAAGTATAATTTATATTGGTGGAATACTGAGATTCACCTTTAAAAACCCTTTCATGTCATCAATTTTGAGTAAAAAAAATGCCATCACCCCATACCCTACACATAACCATCATAACACCACTTTTTGGCTGTTGATTCATTGTACAGTGTGAGTTATGTTCACTAGTTGTGAACTATGGTTTTTTGTATTTTTGGTTGAGGTATGGGAGAAATATTGCTAGTTCAAATTTCTCTTTGTTAAATTAAAGTATGACTTTCCATTCTAGAGTTGAGTTGTTTTGATTGTATTGAAGATCATTTTGGTATCTTAAAGGTTTGTGCTTAATTGTTCTATGTGTTATACACTGGTTTGGCTGACCTTGTGTTGAACACTACCTTCGAAGTTGATGAAGCGTGTGTTTGGGTTTCCTTCATTCTAATTCCAGCCTAGAATGTTTTGGTGCTAACCTAATTTGAATTTGAATTTGGATGGCCTACTTTGGATATGTTTCAAAGTTGAGGATGGTATAAATACAGGATGAGTTAGTGGTGAACTACAACATAGAAAGAGGAAAGAGAGATAAGTGCAAAGAAATAGAGTAGATAGATGCAAGAATGATGTGAATTAGTGAGTGTGTATGATGCGAGTGTGGAAGATCAGTGAAAATCCTAAATGTTGAGTTTTTGAAAGTACTGAGCAGAAGGTGTACTCTATCATTCATGCATGTTTGCAAGTGGTTGAGAAAATTGAGGTGGATTTCTCCATTGCAATGATATTGTCTTCTCTCTGTGATGTATCTCTTCTATCTTCTTTGTATCTCTATGGTAGCAAGCCCTTTGGGTTGTTAGCCCTATTGGATAATGATTCCTTATTTTGATAATGAGCCTTGTTTCTCAGGCAGTGAGCCTCTAGTAATCGGTTATGATATTCTTTATAGTGTGATTTAATCCTCACTGTGGTTTTTCCCTTATTGTTTTTTCCACGTAAATCTAGTGTTATTGTGTTTGTGTGATGGTTTTCAATTTCTGCACTAGTATTTAATGTTTAATCATTTAAGAAGTTTTAAGGATTAGCTTTGGTGAATTAATTAAGGTTTAAATCTAGGTATTTGTAGGATCATGATGGGCCAAAAAGTGGTGATATGATGGGTATGTGTAGGGTATGTGGCTGACGACTTTTTTTTACCCAAAATTGATAAAATGAAAAGGGTTTTTAAAGGAGATTCTCAGCTTTCCACCAATATAAATTATGCTTTACTTTGAATTTAATTAATAATTATTATTCATTTTCTATTTGAATTTACAACCAAAGTCCCAATTGATATAGGCTGGATTGAAAACATCTATAGGGGCTTCTTAAATGGTATCACATTTTTAACTAAAAACATGGGTCGATTCTATGCTTCACATACTATAGGACAAAAAAATTCACCCCTCTCATGAAGCTTTAATTCAAGGTGGTCGTATTACCATATTTTTAAAAAGTTGTAATAAAAACTGCACTAATTATTTACTTGGAAAAAAATTATGCACCATCTAGACATGAGTCCTCTATAATTTATAATTTCAAAACTTATATAAAAAAATATTGTCATCTTTTATTGTATAGGGTGAATGGGACGACACCCACTTCTTTATTTTTCCTTTAATTTAATTTACTATCACATTGAAATTTCAAATTTTCAACTAAATAGATTTTTTTTAAAACCTAGTAGTTTAGAACCATCCCACCTTTCTCCTCAAGTGGGTGTAATGAAGTTGGTACCAATTTTCTGGCCACTTTGAAAAAGTTTTAGTAAAATGCAAGCCATTGCAACGCCAAGCTAGCATACCCCAAGTGTTAAAAACAAAGAAAAAAGTGAAAGTAATTCTGTCTTTGGAATACCAACCCAAAGGCTTTATGTATCTCAATACAGCTAAGAGACATGTTTTTGCAAATTCTACAATTTTCACATAACTCAGAATCAGGCTCTCACTCATCAAGACGTATCTAGTCCAATATCAACCAAATTGAAAACATGGGTAATGTTAGCCTCTTAGCCATCCAAATGCATGTAATTTTTTCACTTTTGACAAATGTTGGGCCTTTCTATCCAAGCAATTTATTTCACTGTATGTCCTCTGCTTTTACAAAAGCAAAGAAGTTTGGTGTTTTTTTTGCTGTAAACAATTAAACCGCTCATCAAAATTCTAAATAGATTATATTTTTAGAAACTAGACTCCATTCTACAAATTTTTTAAAAAAAAAGAAAAAAAATCAATTATTTTCCAAAATTTGTAGGGGGAGCATGGCCAAAATTTTGCTTTTTAGGAAGTGCCCACTTAGAAAATTAGTAAAAAATCAAATATTCATTAAAAAATTATCAGAAACACTATGCATCAACTAGATACTGGTAGCTAACTTCTAACCATAGTAATTTTAAAAATACTACAAAAAGTTCACCATGCTCAAGTCATACAAGAGTTGCTATGTTATGTTTTTCTAAAAAAAAAAACCAGTTTTTGTACATCCCTCTTTTGAACCCCTTAATCTCAACTATTTTCAAAATAAATTAGTAGTTTAGAAAGTAGACTCGGAGCACTTCGATCCTTGTTTTTGTTCCATCTCAAAATTTTGAGTGTAATGATCCTCAATTTCATGTCCAAGGTCAACATTCTCTGATTTCAGAAAAAAGTGGCCACTTAAGCCCCCTTTTTGGGAACCATCTTGGTGCACTTACCCTTCTACAGATTCTATTCTTACATATATTTGAAATAATATAGATAACTTATTCAAATTTTTACGGTAAGTTTCCTAACTCTGATTTTTCTGAATTTTTTTTCACTTAAGGGCCTATTTTTTTCATGATGATCCTGCACATACCCATCTATGACAATTGGTAAAATTCCTCCCCCTCAGTTGTCTTGTTCAACAATTGGTATCAGAGTTTGGTTCCTTGGTGAAGAGATTAATCACTTGACGAAGGTCCGAGATGGCTGAAAAAATCACTTATGATTATCCAAGGTTCAATGGAACTAACTATGTTATCCTGTAAATCTTGATGGAAGAATATTTGGAGTTTTGTAGAATCGATGTGGAGAAAGCTTATAGACCCACTGATATCCTGATGGATTAGAACACAGAAAGACGAAGCATCTGAAGGATTATGTTTGAACTCAGACTATTTTAGAGAACAGAGACAGAGGCAATGGATTGACACCTGGGACAGATACAGACTTGAGACATAGATGAGAACTAGGATTAGAGACTAGAACTGACTATGATTACAATAAGGTGTGTGCTACTGAAAAGATTATACATTATAAGACCTGCACTAAAGATCTATTGTTGGAATTTCTAACCTCTTATGAGATGAGGAAGTTGAATCTAAGGAATGGATGCAAATCAAAAACTCCTTTTAAGGATACAAAAACTAAAGATCTGAATGAAGAAAATTTTAATGAGATAGAAGCTAACTTTGTGAGAAGGATGAGGAAAGGTTCCGATAAGTATGAAGTTACCCTTTAAATTATTTAGTTGTGGAGAAATAGGTCATTATGCTGCAAAGTGTCTGGAAAGAGCTAAGAAGAATAAACAAAGATACGAGAAAGAAAAGAAAGGAAAGAATATCAATAAAGCATATTATGTGAATGAGAACACTAGTATATTTGATGAGGATTCTGATTATGAAGATCTTGATGACAATGAATTCTTGTTCTTGGCTATAAAGGATGAACCTACTTCTGCTAATTCTAAAAATTAGGTGAAGGAAAGCCCTCCAGAGAAGGATAAAAATGAAGGTATTGTTATCTCTTCCCTACATGCTAAACAAGAAAATAACTACTAGGTAGTTGATAGTGGTTTCTCACATCACATGATTGGTGATAAAAGTAAGTTTGTTAAACATAAAAAATGATCCAGAGCCTTGGTTATGTTTGGAGATGATACTTGTGCTAAAATTTGTGGGATAGGTTAAATAACTTTTGATGGCAAGCAATATATTGATGATTTCTACTATGTTAAGGTTTTAAGGAATAATATTTTGAGTGTTGGAAAAATGTGAAGTAAGGGATATTATATTGTGTTTAAGGATGAGAGATGTGAAATACAGAAAGGATCCAAAACATTGATTGTTGTAGGAAAGAAATCTGAAGGAAATATCTATTAACTTAAGGGTGTTGATGGATGATGCTTTATGAATCAGATTAACGAAAGTTAGTTATGGTATTGGTGAATGTGTCACATGAATTTTGATAACTTGGCTAGAATTAGTGTTGTGTGCATTGTTTTTAATCTATCCAAAATGCAAGAAAATTAAGAAAAAGACTAAAAAACAAGAACACTCAATATAGGGCGATGAGGATTTCAAACCAATGTACAAACCCTCCTATTGTGTAGATGTTCCCATGATGTGTGATGGGTTGTATGCTCACTCAAAATTTTGGTAGCATAATGGTGCTCTAGTGAAAAATGGGCGAGAGCCTGGAAAAATGGCTAAGTGTTGAGATAAGTAGGATTGGATAATTTTTGGATGGATGACTAGGATTGAAAGTTGAAGATCAATGGTTGAGGATGATTATAGGGAAAAAGGGAATATTAAATTCCATTTAAATCCTCATGGGGATGAGAAAAGGAATTTAATAGTCCTTGGGGAATGAGAGAGGAGTTTAATATTCCTCCAAAATCCTAGGTAAGATAAAATGGAATTTAAAATTCCATTTGGGGATGTGGGTGGATTAAAAAGGAATTAAAAATTCCTTGGGAGATGAAAAGAGTTGAATAAGTATTTGATTTGGCTAATTGATGAAGGATTAGAAGAAGGTTAGGTGGCTAATGATGATTAGGAGCCACTTACATATTATGGAGGACGTGATGGGAAGAGAGAGAAATGGGAGAGGGAATTAAATATTGAAATTTAATCCCTATAAGGTTTGACAACTAAATTAAATAAATTGGTATATTTATTTAATTTAGAGGAGAATGATAAAGGGGGATAAAGAATTTAATTGATTAATTAGATACCTTAGGGATTTAGAGGACTTTAAGGATATTAATTAACTAATATCAATATTATTTAATTAATGTGGATAAGAGGATATTTAGATGAAAAAGGGTAAATTTGACCAAATATAAGTTGTAAAATTTAGGTCTCTACATTTTTCCCCTCTTTGAGATGGTGTTACAAAGTAGCATCATTTCAAAGAAGATTAAAACATTGCACCTAGAAGAATATGGTTAGATTATGGAAGATGCTCCAGTCAGCAAAGGAGTGACTAGGATTACATGATGGAGAATGAAGATGAAGATTAGGGATTTAGGATATCCCCTCAAGAGGACATACAAGTTCAAGAGAACACGGATGTTCTCTCAAAATGGATGAGAAGATGCAAGATGATGGGTAGAATGTGGGATGTGAAGAGGAAGAGATAATGGAAGGAGAAGATGATAAGAAAGCAAGCACGAATGGATTCAAGGATAAATATGATGTTGCCCTGGTCAAGCTACAAGCCAAGATGGATTGATGATGGATGAAGCATTATTGATGAGGGAAAAATATATCCCAAAACAACTTAAAAATTGGGAAGGATACATTGTGATAATGATGATGAGAGTGTTGTTGATGAGGGAAGGATACATCCCAAAACAACACAAAATGGTAGGGAAGGATACATCCCAATGATGACGATGATGGGAGTGTTGTTGATGAGGGAAGGACACATACCAAAAAAATACAAAAGCGTAAGGAAGGATACATCCCGATGATGATGATGATGATGATGGGAGTTTTTTTATGATGGAAGGATACATCCCAAAACAATGCAAAAGGATAGGGAAGGATACATCCTAATGATGATGATAATGGAACTATTGTTGATGAGGGAAGGATACATTCTGATGATGATGATGATGGTGATGATTGGATCAAGGCTTGTATCAAGGCAAGGAAGACCAAATATATGATTAAATGATTTAAGTTAGATTGAATGGATTTGGATTGGATTGAGATATGAGATTGTCGAAATGAATGAAGATGATGGAGGACAAGATGCTTAGAATAAAACATCTATTACCCTAAGAAGATTGAAGAGATAATGCAATGATGAAGATTGAAGAAAGTGGGATGATGAAAATAGATAGGATAGATAGATTGTGGGAGGTGATAAAGGAGCGATGGATGAGAAAGATGTAAGTTGAGTGGATGTGAAGATGGATTGGGAATGCCATTTCAAAACTGTGATGTAGTGAGAACTTAATTTGATGTAGCATGAGATACTATGCACCAAGGTATGAGGAACCATAGTGACATTGTATGACATGCATAGGACTGGCACAAAAAATAAAAAGGTTTAGCCAACATCCCAAAGTCATGGGGACTTTGGTAGGGACAATGTTGGAAAACTACAAACACAAAGGATGCTCCAATATGACATAAGAGGGCAAGGATCTTAGTGGGTACTACACAGGTCAACCATGAAGACAATATTACACATAAAAATCAAGATATGACCCTATGTCTATCTGTCAAAGTGCACCATGATATGATGGCGACCTTGAGTAGGTATAGTCAGAACCTCAAAAGATAAACAAGATGCCAAAAGCACCAAAATATCACAATAAATTTTAAACATCCTTTGGCATAGGACCAATAGGTGGATGGGATTGATGCAATCTGCTATCAAGAATGATACATCCTTCTAAGAGAAAAGATGGATGGGGGTAGATTTCTTGATTAACATGACTTAGGATACATAAAACAGATTGAACCTCAGGGGGTTAGTGGATTTTGTTGTTAGGAACCAACTGAATAGGGACACACTTGATGACACAACATTAAACCACGACACACCCTCAGGAAAAACCTAGGGTCTCGGGGGCTCATCAATTGATGGCCTTGCCTATGTGAAAGCATAGATACCTCATAGTTTGATAAAATATCGATGACTAACCATGGATAAAAGTGGAAAGAGTATATTGAAGACTCAAAAAAATTATGTGTAATGACACTGAAGGATGGACAAAAATCCTTGGGGGTGATCAAATGATTAGCCTTGCCTAGACGTGAAAGCATAGAGGCAACATAGTTTGACAAAAAGAGTAGTGATAGAAAATGGGTAATGGATGATGAGATGACCATGATAAGTAGATACAATGATGGAGCCGAAATGATGAGACAAGACGGACCATGTGAATAGGATGATGGTGATCATCTGAAGCTCAAGAATGGGATAGTTATCCAAATCATCAAAAGATGAATTAGGAGGATGATTCAATGGATATATAGGATATTAAGAAGATGTGTGAAAGAGGTGGGAGTGTTGATGGTGAGATAAAGGGCATTGGGTGGCATGGGGGTAGCCTATAGCTAGATACCAATGACAAGGAATTATGATATGGAATGAGGATAGGGATGAATGGATAGAGAGATAAGGATGGGGGATGGAAGGGATGGTATGATGGATGAATGGGAAGAGAAGGATTTGGAAGATAGAAGGGACTGTTGTGTGGATGGATGGAAAGATAAGTATTTGGAAGATGGAAGGGATATTTTGTGATGGATGGATGGGAAGATAAGGATTTGGAAGATGGAAGGGATATTTTGTGATCGATGGATGGGAAGATAAGGATGGGGAAGATGGAAAGAGGATGTGAGGGTACTAATAATGATATGGAATGGATGATAAGATGGATGAATGATGTTTCCAAGGAATATGTTACAAATCAATAATATTCCCCACTCTAGATATGTCATGTATGATGAGGCAAGAGGGATGGAATATAGAAGGAGGGGCCAATAAGGGAGTGAGATGGATATGGATAGGATGCATGGATAAGGAAGGGAGATTGATGGTAGCATGATGGGTGGACAAGGAAGGTAGATGGATGTGGATAGGATGCATGGGTAAGGAAGGTAGAGGGAATAAAATAGTGTATGGATGAAGGGAATGTATACCAAGAGGTGTCCAAAGCATGTATAGATAGGTTCCCCTGTCTTTATCAAGATCACAAGGAGGATGGAGTGATTCAAATAAATGGGATATGATAGGTAGGATAGGTGCATAGGCTAGATGTAGGAGATGGAGAAAGGGGTTGCATAGCATGAAGTTGACCCAAAGTGTAGAAAGATAATAGGTGGGTGATTTACACATGATGCCTAGATTGTTAGGTTTTCATCATGGTACTTATCCAGGGCACTTGTTTTCCAGTTTTTCACCATTGGACAAATTTATATTATATATATATATATATATTGGACGTTTTGATAGTGGTTGGATAGAGATGGATGAGGAGAGGGAGGTGGATAAATGGATTTGGATGATATGTGATAAAGTGATGGATGAAGGACTCAAGCATCAAGTTCTATATCAGGTAAGAAGATCCCATGTGTGAAATGACTATCAGAGGTTAGTACAACCTTATTAGGATGGATGGATTATGCAATGGAATGGATTAATGGGATTTGATGAGGGACATATGTGGGATAATGGATAGGATGTTAGAAAGTGCATGGATGGAATGATCTAGTAGATATTTGATGGGGGAATGTTTTCAGGACCAACATTGGCACATATGGTGGGGAATGTGGAATGATAGGAGGATTATTCAAAGGAGAATGTTGGGATAGTGGAGGAGTCGGGATAGTAAATTTTGGGACATAGGAACCTAAAATAGATTTAGGAGGTGGAGGATGTAGATGATTAGCTATTGGATTAGCAAATTTGGATTTTGTTATGGATTTTTGAAGGCATTGCATCATTTTTCTTTGGGATCCACATGGTTTTGGTTTTTTCTTTAATAGGCTTGTGTAGTCTTTTTGATTGATTACACTTTTTGATGGTATTTTTATTTTCTTCATCATGGCCTTTAGAGGAGACATGGGGATATTTGGATTCATGTATATTTTTGGATGTATGCATTTTTACTTTGGCACCCAATGTTCTTTAAATAGCAATGTGATGGGTGTGAGGAGATGGATGATGTGGAGAGAATATAAATGGAGGGATTGAGGTAGGATTTTGAGGATGATGCATGGATGGGGGAGGTATCATTATGTTCCTTTGTTGATATTGATTAGGGATTATGAGAGTGGAGGTTTTATGATGGGTGATAGGGATAAGTAATTGATGGATGGGGAGATGGGTAGGATGAGATGGAGGTGGTGATTGGAGGATATAAGGTCCTAAAATGGACTTAGTATATATGGAGGATGGGTTTTGGTGGATGGAGGGACATAATAACCCAAAATAGACATAGTAGATGGAGGATGTGTGATGGTGGGTGGAGGGACATAAGAACCCAAATTGGATTTGAAGGATGAAGTAGGAATATGGATGCATTTTTTAAAATGATATGATGGAGGGAAGGAAGCAAATGGTTTGGAAGAGGCTCGCTTAGGATTTATAAATATTGTACCAAATTTTTTTAATCATGAGTCTTAAGAGATATATCCAAGACCTTGTGCTCATGGATGTTCATTGACATGTGATAAAGCTTTTGAAACTTTTTGAAAATTTGAGGTAAGCCTTACCTTGTCATGATTATGAGCTTCTGAGTCCAAGGGTAGGGTTTAGGGTTTAGGTTAAAAAACCTCTTTTAAAAATTTGTATAGACATAAGCCTTGAATGTTCTAATCCTCTATTGACATGCCGCACCTGGTTGTCAGCCACTTTAGTTGTAACTTGAGCCATTCAAATCATTCTTCACATTGACCCCTTTTTTCTAAGTCTATTGGTCACCATTTGGAAGCTTATCATTTTTTTTTTCCATAGTCAGGCTGAATACTTCATGTTTAAAGACTTATGTATTAAGTCTTTCTTCCTGAGGGTTAAATCTTGTTGACTTAGTCATGGCCCCGTCCTTAAAACTAAAATTTACACACATGTAGATTATCAACTGTCAGATCATTCAATTTGATTTGGACCATTTACTTCCAACACCATGTGATTAAAATAAATTGGTTTATTTGAAGCTGCAAGTTTAGCGGGTAGTGGACATGTGTCCCTTGGCAGGTGTGGGTCTTGGCCTCCACTATCAGGCCCGATGCTATGGAGCTTAAAATCAATGACCATGATGGGATGTTGGGAGGTGATCTCAGCTGTTCCCTACTAACCCCACAAGACTTAAATAATACCTTATTAAATCTTGTGAGATCAATGAGCTTGTGACACATGGGTTTTTTCCTCCACCTAGAGAAGAATGGTGGAGCCTGTAGGTGGATGTGTTGGCATCTAGCTAGCTGAATGACATTGGCCGAGAATTGGAAAGCAATTGCAATGCAATTTCAAACATGATTGACTCACACTGAGTTGTCTGACACATCACTTCATCTGGAGATCAACGACTATTGTTCAAAATAAGAGATGTGAGCATGATAGCTGCTTTATTTCATGCGAGTGAGCATTAATGGTTGTTGGTATCATGAGGAATTTGTTTATGAATGTGGAATGTGAAGGCTCAACAACAATCAATGGTGCTTTTGGCAGTATCGGCTAGTTCTTCTTCAGCAAATGGTTTAAAGTTTTGTTTTCCTCTGTGTTGCAAATGATTACATACAACCATCAGGAAATATCTCAAATGCAAATGAAATTATTTTTTAAATGAAAGGTAACTGTAATTGATTTGGATGCTTGTTGCTCTCATGTTCTATAAAGGGGATTTCAATGCTCATTATAGGGGGTTCAAATTTTGAT